>CBVK0103805476.1:0-18062 GCA_900067695.1 Picea abies | reverse complement strand
AGATAAGTTGCCACCATTCTAGCGAGTATTTCACTCTGTATTTTTACAGTCTCTATACATTTCTTTCATTAATAGAAATCGTGTATCACTGTATCTCTATGTTTATGGTTGCATCTCTGATATATTTTTGTTATAGTATTGGATATACACGATCTCTCTGTGCATTTCTTTATTATATCTCCGCTCTTATTTCATGCCGAAAATAATCTGGATCATCAACCCACTTCGAGTCCCAACAAAAACACTAGAAATAATAGCTCTTACCATGCCTTACCACTTTTTTTCTTCTAAATTCTAAATATAAATTAAAAATCTTTTCTTCAACATCCATGGGGATGTTGAAGAAAAAGCTAAAAAACCAAGAAAGAGAAGAGCGAAGTTGAGAGAGATGGATCTCATAACAATCATGCTAAGCTTATCTTTGAAAGCCAATGAAGTGGAGAAGCAGTTTGGTCCAAGAAGTTGAAGAGCATATTAAAGCAACTTCTCCATGCAATCTTTCTTTCCCACAAAGGCCAATAGATGGCTACATGAGACACATTTGAGGTAGAGGTAGGTGACACTTGCAAAAAAAATAAACTAGAGCAATGACAAATGTACATCTCACGGAAGTTTCAAGTAGGAATCGACAACATTGGGGGGAAAGTTGAAGAAGACCGGTGACAAATGGATAAGGAAATTGTATGAATGCATGGCCACCCATATGAACATGAAATAACATTGCACGTATGCATGGTAATCAGTATGAGTGCATGCAAATTTTGAATGACAAATGGATAATTGTTATGTGAGTGGCTAGTATATCGGTTTACTCTATCTTAATCACGTGATTAGGTATAATAGTTTCTCTATTCATTCTCCTAAAAATCCTTTGTTCTAAGAATTCTACATAAAATACAGGCAAATGCATATGGCAATGTTTATTGTTGTTCTGATGTTTCTAGGATTTATTGTGGATAAATGTGATGGTTCAAATGATGGAAATGGTGACAAGAATAAAGGTGAGGGAAATGGAAAATGTGTTAAGAATGATAAAAATAAAGGTGTGAAGGAGCAATTTTGAGTGATATATTAAGCATAAATTATGATGTGTTAATTGTGTTTTGAAGGGTCATGATGCATCTCTCTTATTATTTTTTAATGCAACAAACTTAGTAGAGAGAGAAGGCAGTCCAAAATACTTCCTCTGATGACTATAGGGAATCAAGGATGTGGAGGCCACCCTAGAGATGTAGTATTTTGTCTTTGGATACATGAGATGTCGTCATAATGGTATGAACTTCTATCTATATTTTTTTTTTTTTGAAACATTGTAAACATGTTATTATAACAAATTTTGTTTAGGTTGCTCACATAAAGTTGATGGTCAAAAAAATGACAACAGGGTGCACAAGAATGAACACATATAGGAGCATATGCACGTTGTTAGAAACATGCATGCATTCCTAATCCTATAGCCTTAGTGCTCCTCAAACTGCCATGTATGCTTTCCAACTCATATTTTTCAAAAAGGCATACACATTCCTGAGTAGGAGGGAACATGCACTTTAGAAAATTCATGTGTCCCTCAGTAGGACCATGCATGTGTTCTAAAGAATGTGCATGTTCTTTCCATAATGTTTAAGGCTATGATACCCATACCTAGTGCTCAAAAGTTCTAATGATACTTGATCTGGATTTATGAGCGGAACGAAATGAAATAAAAATCTATAACATTAACATAGATATATAGAGAATAACAAAGATATGATGAAAATTAACTTCTATTCAATAAAGAAATCTACTGAAACTGTAAAATGCAAAATGAAACAATCTTGCTCGAATGGTGATAGCTAATCTCTAAGAAGAGATGTGGAGGCTATGCACATTCATTCTGAGCACATTACAATGAGGCTTCCATGCCTTTTTAAAAGAAATAAGTAATCAGAAAACCCTAGACATCCAAAAGCCTAACCCTAGGATATGAAGTGCCAAAAGTCATGTGGACATGTGGACCGCGATGGGGTAAGTTGGTAGTGCAACATCCATGGGACCCAATGGCTAAAATATCAACCCCACCTGAAAAGGGCTATGGTCGATTGAGCTATGTATGGATCTATTGTAACTGTGATGAACATAGGGAAGACTCTCATCCCATGTGCGTGGATCCTTGGAATTTTACTTGCGCAATATATGCATGACCATCTTGTTGACAAACTCAGTTTGGCCATCCGTTTCCGGGTGGAAGGCCATGGATTTGGTGAGATTAGTGTCCAGTCGTGACCAGAGACTCGATCAGAATGTGTTGAGGAACCAAATGTATTGAGCTGAGATGATGGTCTATGGTATCCCAAAATGTACCCACACTCGTTCAAAGGAGATGATGGTCTATGGTATCCCAAAATGTACCCACACTCGTTCAAAGAAGAGTTTGGTAGTGGCCTCTATTGTGATGTTCTTCTTGTAGGTGGCCAAAATATCCATCTTGGAAAATCGATCAACAACCATGAGAACACATATATTTCCTTTATTCGTTGAAGGAAGGAACAACATGTAGTCCATCGAGATGGATTCCCATGGCCTGTCAGGAGTAGGTAGATGGGTGTACATGCCTTGTTTCTTAATGGTCGGTTTGGAAATGGCATAGGACATGTAGGACCTGATATACCTGCTGACATCTTGTCGAAGTTTTGGCCAATAGAAATGTTTTTGCAACACTACCACTATCTCTTCTACGCTGAAGTGTCCTGCCACCTGACTGTAGTGAGCTTCCCAAATCATCTTTGCTCACTCACTTGATGGGACGTAGATATGGCCCATATGGCACAACAACCTGTCCTAAATATGGAAATCAATGACAACTATGTTTGTGTCTAGCATATGGTAGGTAGTGGCGAAGCCAAGATCTCTCTCATAGAGTTGGGGCCATCCATAGGTTTCATGTCCCCATGAGTGTAGCACCATGGTTACTTCTACAACTGGAGGTTAGCTGAGGTAGTCAACGACATGATTAGTGCTCCCTCTCTTATACTTGATGTTCAAATGAAACTGTTGCAAGTATGTGGACCACTTCTGATTGTGGTCATTCTGCAATTTTCCTTGTGTCTATGTGAACTGCAAAGGATTATGATCAGTGTGGATGATTATCTCCTTCCTGAGAATGTAATGCCTCCATTGGTGGAAGGTTTGTACAATGGAGTAAATTTCTTTGTCATAAGTGGGGTACTTATAAACGATATATGAAAGAATATAACTATGATAGGCCATGGGATGTCCATGTTGAGTGAGAAATGCACCCGCAACATAGTCTGAAGCATTTTTCTCATTCTCAAAATGTTGTTGCATATTGGGTAATGAGAGCACCAGGGCTGAGAAAAAGTGCTTCTTTAAATCATTGAACTATTTTTGTTGCGACTATCCCCACATGTATTTTTCCTTTCCACCACCCCTGGTCACTTGGCTAAGGGCCCATACAATGTGGGAGAATCCCAACACAAACATGCGATAGAAATTGACAATGCCTAAGAAGCCCTGAAACTCGGTGAGTGTGGTCAGGGATGGCCAGTCATGAACCCCTTTTCGCACAGCTCTTGGATCTGGTGCTTGATTTCCTCATTTTCTGAAAGAGAGTGGTGATATACTAGCCCATTGGGTAGCGGTGCATCGATGGTCATATCGATTGAGTGCTTTACCTAAAAGTCTAGAGGTACCTCAGTGGGTGAGGATAATATGTCTCTGTATTATTCCATGACCTTATCCACTTGCTTTTGCTGCATGGAGAGACCTATCGCGGAGGCCATGGATGTGGCTACAACCTTCTTCTCACTTTGAGAAAAAATCACAAAGAATACAAACTTCCTAGTCTGAGAGACGACCTTCCTTCATTTCTTGATATAGATCAAGGAAATGGAAGTAGGTGGGACTACCTCGGGTATACTGTACAATTTCTTGTCCAAAGTAATAATAACACTACAAGGCCTGGACTCATATACAACATGATCTTTCCATAAATAAGGTTGGCCCAAAAGAACTTCACAAACTTTAAGGGGGGACACATCACACAATACCTCATCTTTTAAGGGCTTGATGTCGTAGGGTAGGTGACATTGTTGGATGACGTGGATATCTCTCCCTTAGCGAATCCATCTGATGGTGTATGAATTTGGGTGTGGTGTTTTCAGCATATACAACCACTTGATTTACTCCACTGAGATGCGGTTCTTATACCTACTGCTATCAACGATGAAGTGCAACAGAGTACCCTTCACCCACATATTTGAATGAAAGAGGTGCTTACCTTCCTATGGTTCATTGGCTTCACCGAGTTGTACCTTGGTGGTAGCAACAATGACATTGGGTTCTACGTTAATGATTTGTCTCCCTTTTCTAGTTCAGACTCAGAGTTAAGCCTACATATGATTTAGAGGATTTTACCTTGACCACCAATGACTTATTTGAGCGACATTCGACGGTGTTGGGTCAAGGGATCTTATGGAAATCACACCATTTCTCAGTGTATTTCTTTGTCTTCCCAAGGTCCTTCTTTGTTTTCAGTTTAGACTAACTATCCTGAGGTTGTCCATCCTTTATTTTCCCTTTGTTCTGCAGGTTGGGGCCACCTTTTCCCTGCTTTTGCTGTGAGGGGTTCATAGACCCAAGATAACACGTCTTTTGTTTAAGCTTCTTCTCGATTTTAACAACATATTGATAGGTTTCACCTAAGGAAGAGATGTCCAGAAACTCAATTTGTGTCTAGATGTATCTATGCATACCACCGTGGTACTTGAGAACCAAATGTCGCTCAGAGTCTTTGATACCCATCTTGGTGTGGAAGGTATGGAAGACATTGGTAAACTCTGGAACTGTTTGGTCCCTTTTTCGTCGCAGTGTGGTCAATCTTGTATATAAGTCATCATAACTTCCAACAAAGTAATATTGTTCCTTAATAGAATCCCTGAAAGAACCCAAAGTAGGTATGACTACAAATAATGTAGATCCCTTTGTTTCTTTTTTCTCATATAAAGTATCCCACCAATATTTGACATGGGGGGCAACCTTCAGGAGTGAAAATGTAATATTTTCTCTATCGGAAAAGTTGTGGACAAAAAAATACCCTTTTAGAAGGTTTAACCATTTTTCTACAACATCCACATCTATTTGACCATAAAATATAGGAATATAAAAATTGATTTGTACCTTGAAGGGGGTGGCACCTCCTCTTGAGGAAGATACATCTCATGTTGGCAGTCGTCGAAGGATTTGTGCAAAATTATCCATCATCTTGTTCTTTGAACCTATGATAGAAATTAGCAAGGCCTAAGAAGCTCTAAAGCTCAGTGAGTGTGGTCGAGGTTGGCCAGTCATGGATAAACTGGATATTGGTTGGATCAACATGCACCCCATGCTCATCAACAATGTAGCCTAGGTATTGGACCATGTTCATGCCAAAGGATCATTTTTCCAAATTTTCATATAGCTCGTGTTGCTGCAGAGTGTGCAAAACCTGTTGAATATCTTGCAAGTGTTCTACCCAACTCTTGCTGAAGATGAGGATGTCATATAAATACACCACCACAAAATAATTGGTAAATGATCATAATATATCGTCCATCATCCTCATGAAAGCTTCTAGGGCATTTTTCAAGCCAAAGGGCATGACCAACCATTGGAAAAGACATTCTTTGGAATTGAAGGTAGTCTTCCATACATCGGTCTACTCTATTGTGACCTGGTGTTATCCATAATTCATATTAATCTTACTCAAGTATTTTTATTAATTCATATTAATTCCCCCTTGAGCTATTCAAGGAAATTATCAATTCAAGGAATTTGGTATTGGTTCTTGACTGTGATTTTATTTAGGGCTCGATAATCAATGTAGATTCACCAAGTCTTGTCTTTCTTATACACAAGCACAATTGGGCTTCCACAAGGTGATGATATTCATCAAATGTGCCCCTTTTCGAGAAGCTATTGGATATGGCACTTGATTTCCTCATTTTCTGGTAGAGATTGATGATAGACTATACCATTGGGTAGTGGTGCAACGGGGGTCAGATAAATTGAGTGCTTCACTTGACAGTGTAGAGGTACCCCAATGGGGGAGGAGAAGATGTCTTTGTATTCTTCCATGAACTTTTCCACTTGCTTCTATTATGTGGAGAGATGTGTCGTGGAGGCCATGGATGTGGATGCAACCTTCCACTCACTTTGAACACGAATCATGAAGAAGAAAAACTTCCCAGTCTGAGAGATGACCTTCCTGCATTGCTTGGTAGATATCAAGGAAATGATAGTAGGTGGGACTACCTTGGGTATCCTGTACAATTTCCTATCCAAAGTAATAATAACACTACAAGGTCTAGACTAATATAAAACATGAGGTTTTCATAAATAAGGTTGGCCCAAAAGAACATCACAAACTTCAAGGGGGGCAACATCACACAATACCTCGTTTTTGAAGGGCTTGATTTCATAGAGAAGGTGACACGGTTAGCTAACACAGATATCACTCCCTTGGTGGAGCCATCTGATGGTGTACAATTGTGGGAGTGGTGTTTTCACCAAAGCCAATCAATTGATGACCTCCATTGATATGAGGTTATTCTAGCTACCACTATCAATGATGAAGTGCAACAGAATACCCTTCACCCACATCTATGAATTAAAGAGGCGCTGAACTTATTTTGGTTCATTAGGTTCACTGGGATAGACCTTGGTGGTAGCAATGGTGGCATCAGGTTCTATGACAATGATCCATATCCCTTTTTCTAGTTCTGACTCAGAGTTGGAGCTTTCATCTAATTCAGAGGATTTTACCTTGGCCACCAATGACTTCTTTGAGTGGCATTCGACGATGTTATGCCAGGGTATCTTATGGAACTTGCACCACTTTCTTATGTCTTCATTTGTCTTCCCATTGTATTTCTTTGTTTGCAATTTAGCCTGGTTGTCCTGAGATTTTCCATCCTTAATTTTCCCTTTGTTTATCAATTTGGGGTCTCTTTTTCCCTGCTTCTACTGTGAGGGGTTTAGAGACCCAAACTATTGTGTCTTTTGTTTAAGCTTCTTCTTTATTTTGACAACATATCAATATGTCATTCCCAAGAATGAGATGTTCAGAAACTCCATTTATGTCTAGCTATATCTATGAATACCGTCGCGTTACTTTAGTAGCAGATGTCACTTAGAATATTTGATACCCATCTTGGTGTGCAAGATATGGAAGACATTGGTGAACTCTAGCATTGTTTGGTCCCTTTCATGGCACAGTGTGGTCCTTCTTGTATATAAGTCATCATAAATTCCAACAAGGTAGTATTGTTCCTTAATAACATCCCTGAAAGAACCCCAAGTGGGTGCGACTACAAATAATGTAGGTAGTATTGTTCCTTAATAACATCCCTGAAAGAACCCCAAGTGGGTGCGACTACAAATAATGTAGATCCATCTGTTTCATTTTTCTCAGAGAAAGTCTCCCACCAATATTTGACATGAGGGACGACCTTAAGGAGCACAAATGTAATATTTTCTCTATCAGAAAATTTATGCACAGAAAAATACCCTTCTGGAAGGTTTAACCATTTGTCTATAGAATCTGCATCTATTTTACCTTCAAATATAGGAATATCAAAATTGATTTGTACCTTGAAGGGGACAACGCCTCCGCTCGAGGAATATGCATTGCATGTTGGTAGTTGTTGAAGGATTTGTGAAAAATTATCCATCATCTCGTTCCTCTGTCATGCAAGGGATTCCTCAAGAAATAGTTTAAATGGATATCCTACCCCATCATCTCCCTTTTCTTCCCCTATGGGCGGTCATCGGGTTCGGTGAAGCCTATATTGAAAAGGCTCAATTGGTTCAAGTCCCAACTGCTTATACCCTAACCTTGTTAGGGACATGCACAGAGAAACAAATGAATAGAAGACCGCTCTGATACCACTAATCCAAATTTATGAATGGAACAAAATGAAATACAAATCTATAACATTAAAAAATATATACAAAAAACAATAACAAAGATATAGGGAAACTTAACTTATATTCAATAAAGAAATCTGCTGAAATTGTAAAATGTGGAACAAAACAATCTTGCTCAAATGGTGGTAGTTAACCTCTAAGAAGAGATGTGGTGGCTATGCATATTCGTTCTAAGAAAATTACAATGAGGCATCCATGAGTTTTTAGCATAAATAAGTAATCAGAAAACCCTAGACATCCAAAAACCTAACCCTAGGAGATGAAGTGCTAAAAGTCATGTGGGCCTCGATGGGGTAGGTTGGTACATCAAATTCCTGAGGTCGTAACTTTTTCATAAGATCTTTGTTTTAGGTGCATGATATCCCATTCGAAATTTCTATCTGAGGAATAAACATTATGTCATCACACTCTATGTACAATGTGACTGTGGTGAGACAAAAACACATTATGTAGGGCCTCAAAACGGCCCCGGAAGTTTAGGACCCGAAAAGGTAGAAAAAAACTGCCAAGATGAAAAATGTATGTGAGTCAGCTGGAAGAGGTGGGTGGCCAGCTAGAAGAGGTGGGTGGACATCAATATCCACCTAGAGAAATACCTATATGCATAGTTAGAGGCAAATGATTCCCTTGAGAGGTCATTTGTGGGGGTTCAAGGTGTCATTATTGGCCATAAGATCCTAGAATATTCCTTTAGGGCATAACTCCTAGGTTTGATCCCCTAACTATATCTTGGTTCTAGAGACTCATACTTAATGTTAAAAACATCATAATGTTGACTTTCCCCATATAGGGATTAAGGATACCTTGGAAAGTTCCTTTGTAGTGGTTCAACATGTTTTTGTTGGCCCTAGATGCTTAGAAACTTCCTTTAGGACCTAAGGCCTAGGTTTCCTTTCTAGATCATGTACAAGGACCCAAGACCCATACTTAGTGCTAAAAAAATCTTAATTATTCCCACATTCCCACTTGAAGGCCAAAGACACCCTTGAGTGGTAATATATGGTGTTTTTAGATGTCATTCATATCCCTTGAGCCCTAGAAGATGTCTAAAACCTTAAGAGGTTGGGTATGGTGGTTTGATATAATGTGTTTGGCCTTGTATGCCTATAATGTCTATACATTAGCTAAGGCTTTGGTGTCTCCCCTAGACTATATCAATTCCTTGAGACCCAAACCTAATTCTCAAAACCTTGTGAGGGAACTAATATTCTTTCTTAGAGGCCAAGGATGCCCTCTAGAGGTCATGTATGGTGCTTCATGACATTGTTCATGGTATGGATGCCTAAAATATTTCATTAGTACCTAAGGCATGGACTTCTTCCTTATATAGTTTCCAAGACCCTACGAAACATACATACTTCTAAAAACCACCTAGTGGCATTGACATCCCCAACCATAGGCCAGGATACCCTTAGGAGGCCATGTATGGTTGTTCAGTGCATTCTTCTTAGCCATGGATGGATACAATATTTATTCAGGGCGTAAGGTTCACATTTCCTTCCCTATATTCAAGGCCTTAAGACCCATACCTAATGCTCAAAAATTGTAATGCTTATTATATAACTAGTTAGAGTTAAAGGATACCCTCAAGAGATCATTTGTGGTGGTTCAATGTGTCATTCATGGGCCCAAAAACCTTGAAGCTTCCTTTAGGGAATAACTCTTGGGTTTATTTCCATGACCATATCCATGGTATAAAGACTCATAATTCTCACTATCCCCTTGCAAAGAACAAGGATATTGTGGAAAGGTCCTTTATGGTGGTTCAACATGTCGTTGTTGGCCTTAGATGCTTAGAAGCTTCCTTTAGGACCTAAGGCATGGGTATCCTCTCTTGATGATTTTCAAGGAACCAATATCCATACCTAGTGCTCAAAATATCCTAATGATTCCCATATCCCCACTTGAAGGCCAAAGATCCCCTTGAGAGGTCATGTATGGTGGTTTGGGGTGTTGTTCATGACCCTTGAGCCCTAAAAGTTGCCTAAAACCTTGAGAGGTTGGGTTTGGTGGTTTGAGGTGTCATGTTTGGACCTATATGTCTATACAATGTGTACTTTAGTAAATAATTAGGCTGCAACCCTCGACCATATTGATTCCTTGAGATTCATAACTAATGCTCAAAACCTTGTGAGTGCACTAACATAATTTCTTAGAGGCCAATAATACCCTCCATAGGTCATGTCAGGTGCTTCGAGGCATTGTTCATGGATATGGATGCCTCAAATAGTTATTTAGGACCTAAGGCATGCAATTCTTCTCTATATTGTTTCCAGAGTCCTGAGACACGTAATTATTACTCAAAACCATGTATTGGCACCAACATCCTCAATCATAGGCCAATGATATTTTCAAGAGGTCTTGTTTGGTTATTCTAAGCATTTGTCTTGGCCCTGGATGGCTAAAAGATTCCTTTAGGGCCTAAGGTTCATGTTTCCTCCCTTTACCATGTTTAGGGCCCCAAGATCCATAAATAGTGCTAAAAAATGTTAATGGTACCTATATACCTAGTTAGAGGAAAATAATTCCCTCAAGAGATAATTTGTGGTGGTTCAAGGTGTCATTCTTGGCTCCATAATCCTAAAATATACCTTTATGACCTAACTCTTGGGTTTGTTCCCTTGACCATATCCAGGGTCCATAGACTCATACTTAATGTTAAAAAAATTATAATGTTTATAATCCCCATATGGAGACCAAGGATACCTTGGAAATGTCATTTGTATTGGTTCAACATGTTGTTGTTGGCCCTATATGCCTAGAAGCTTCCTTTAGGACCTAAGGCTTGGGTTTCCTTTATTAATCATGCCCAAGTACCCAAGACCCATACACAATGTTCAAAATATCCTACCGATGCCCATATCCCGACTTGAAGGCCAAAGATCCCCCCAAGAGGTCATCGATGGTGGTTTGAGATGTCATTCATGACCATTGAACCCTATAAGCTGGCTAAAACATCGAGAGGTTGGGTGTTTTGGTTTGAGGCATCGTGTTTGGCCCTGGATCCCTAGAATATTTTTATTTCAACTAAGGCTAGGGTTCCCCTAAACCATATCAAGGCCTTAAATATCCATACATAATGCTCAAAACCTTGTGAGGGCATTGACATCCTTTCTTACAAGCCAAGGATACCCTCCATAGGTCATGTGTGGTACTTTGAGGCATTGTTCATGGATCTAGATGTCTTAAATATTTATTTAGGACCTAAGGCATGGCATTCTTCCCTAAATAATTTCCAAGGTCATGAGACACATATCTACTACTCAAAACCATCTAGTGGCATCAACATCCCCAATCATAGGCAAAGGATACCCTTAAGAGACCATGTGTGGTTGTTTGTAGCCTCCTTCTCAGCCCTGTATGGATAAAATCTTCCTTTATGGCCTAAGGTTCATGTTTTCTCCCTTGACTATGTCCACGAACCCAAGGCCCATTTTTTAGGTGACATTATGAGCTCCAAATGCCTAAAATATTTATTTAGGGCCTAAGGTTAGGGTTTCCTCTACCAACCATGTTCAAGGCAACATTACCCAAATCAAGTGCTTAAAAAATTCCAATAGAGCCCATATAAAGGTCATATTGTTGAAAGATTGGTTTTCATTTATGTCAACCCTTGAAGAAGTCTGGTATTCCCAAAGGTATGGTTATGGAACCCAAATTTGATCAAGGAAAATGGTCATGAAGGACACTGTAAATGCAAGTAACTCACTCATGGATGGATAGTCCTTGTTGTGTTGTTTTCAGTGATAGGTGATATGTCATGTAGTTCCTCATGGTTGAGGAGTTATGGTATTGTGAAGTTAGAAGCTCCAAAGAATATTCAATAAGCCCCTAGTTGGTTACAAGTCTTAATGAAAGGGTAAAGTGGTTATAATTAAAAAAAATTTGAGAAGCCTCTAATTTTAAGGAAATAAAATACCTAGAAAAAATATAAATTCCCCTCAAGGAGTCTTCCATAAGTACAATTCACACACATCTCTATTGATTATCTATCTTGTTAATAACTTTTGATCTATTGGAGAAATATGATGTTGATTTTGAGGTAGCAAGTCTGAATTTGGGAAGGGAGATCAAAGGTGGAAGTCTTGGAGTTGCAACAAAAGTGAGTAACGTTGGTTTCTGAGGTATCCAAGGGTTACACGTCAGAAGATCCCAGGTGTACATGGGATGTAGTGGAGAAAAGCATAGATATTTGCGGGTAGTAGAAGAGGAAGTCATAGATCTGTTAAAAGAACATGAAAGATTGGGTAATGCTAGTACCAGGTCCCTAAAGTCAAAAGTAAGCCTACATGTCATATCTATTGTGTATCAGGTCAACTATAGAGGTATTGGTATGCTTCTATGCTTGTTGTATTTGGTTATGGTATGAAACATGCTTGAGGTATGTTTGGTTTGGAACATGATTAAGGAACATCTTCGCTACATGGTTGATACAAGTATATTCTTGTATCTAGTTATGATATGGCTATTATGGTTAAGCTTTGAGATGTGGATGTATGGTTGAGGTATACACTTGGTGTATGGTGGCTTTGAGATGTGGATGTATGGTTGAGGTATACACTTGGTGTATGGTGGAATATGCATGGGGAACATGGTTTGGTTCTATGAGGATCTTCATTGATGATATGGTACAGGTCTATACATGATTGATGCTATGGTATGCGGTACTAGTTTTATATGTGATTAATGTTCTAGTACATGGTACATAATTATGGTTTATACATTAATGCACATGTTGGTACATGGTTGATGGATGATATGGTATAGGTTTTGGTATATTGCATATTGATGGTACAGTGGCAGTGATAGGATGGATACAATGATAGGTTATAGGTTGATGAGACAGTGGCAGTGATAGTGACAATGATTGTGGTAGTGAACATTAGTCTACACTTATATTTCAGGGTAGTAGGACAAGGAAAGGAAAGGGGGTTTTAGCCTCCTTATGGTTGGTGTTGGAGAACACAAGGATTTCGAGATTCCTTTAGGTTGGAGCCTAAGAATTAGAGGGTTGTAGCCTCCTTCTGGTAGGAGCCAAAAAAATCAAGGAGTTGTAGCTTCCTTTAGGTTGGAGCCTATAAATAAGGGGTCATAGCCTCCTTCAAGTTGTAGCTAAATAATTGGGAAGTTGGTGCTTCCAATGAATGTATCCTTTTTATATATAAGAAAAACATTATGTGATTTTCCACATAAATTATGGCGTACTGTGTTTTTATGCATGTATAATATGCTTTGTTGATTTATACTGCTCCTGATATATTGATGACATAATGCTGATGATTTTAATGATTAAACGTTGTGGTTAAAAGTGAAAATAAAGTGATCATACTGATTCACCTCCGCTCTCAATATTCCAATAAGTGGTATCAGAGAAGATCCTTCAAGAAATAGTTTAACCACTAGAAGGAGATCATGGAATACATTGAGATTGGAGCACCAATTTTTGATGGATAAAACTATTCATTTTGGAATAAAAGGATGCAAACCTTTTTACAGGCACAAGGATTTAATGTTTGGTAGTCAGTAGTAGACGGATATGTAGCACCAACCACTCCCCCAACTAACAAAGATGGAAATAAACTCAGTGAAAAAAACTCAAAGGATAAAGGCACCATTCTATGAAATTTGGATGATTTAGTATTTTTCATAGTTATGCATTGCAAGACTGTAAAGGATCTTTGGGATAAACTTCAAAATATTTACAAAGGAGATACCAAATTCAAGGGGCCTAAGTTTCAAACCCTTAGAGCTAAGTTTGAGAAAATGAAGATGAAGGAAGATGCAGAAATTGGAGCCTACCTTCTACGAGTTAACGAAACAATGAACATTATAAGAGGATTTGGAGAAGTTGATGAGTCAATGGTCATTCAAAAGGTTCTGATATCTCTACCTATAAGATTCGTTCCTAAGATATCAGCCATGGAAGAAAGAACTGATCTTGAAAGATATTCACAACTTATGAAATGAGGATAGAAAAAGAGAACCCATTCATGAAGGAAGAAGCGTTCAAATTGTCCAAGAAGATAAAGAAGAAAAAAAATCAAAATTCAAAGCCAGATTGCAGCTGCAGCGATGAATCAGAGGAAGATGAAGAAGTGGAAAACTTTGTAAGGAAGTTGAAAAGAGGAACTGACAAGTACAAAGGTATGCTTCCATTGAAATGTTTTAATTGTGATGGTATTGGTCATTTTTCTTCTAAATGTCCTTATGCTAAGAATAAAGGTAGCAATGAAGAACAATATCCTAAGAAGAAAAATAAAAATCAAAAGGGAGACAAGAGAAGAAACAAAACTTATTTTTTCAAGAAAAGTTTCTATTCAAAGAAAGACAACTCTTCATCAGATGAGGATGATGATAGTGACAATGATTCAGAAAGAGTACTCTTCATGGAAGTAGAAGATGAAGAAGAAGATTCTGAATATTCCAAAGAAGAAGGAGAAGTTGATCTTAGAGTATAATTAATCAATGTCTTAGAAGAACTAGGTAAGGAAAGAAATAAATTCAAGTCACTCAAGGAAGAGTTAATGAAGAAAGAAGGATCTCAAAATTCCAACTCAGAATAAGTCGAGCAGATAATCACGAAGTTAAAGATCCAGGTAGAAGAAAACATAAGGATTGAAGAAACACTCAGAAGTTAGTTAGAAGAAAAGAAGAAGATGATTGAAATCTTGGAAGAAGAAATAGTCACTCTAAGAAAATATCTTCAACAACATAATAGCACCAAAATATTGGATGAGATCATCAGCAACCAAAGGCCATACTATGAAAGGTCCGGGCTAGGATACAAGTAGATGCAGACTAAGAAAGGTCTGAGCTCCAAGACGACAAAACATGAAGAGAAAACAAATCACCTATGTAGAAATAGTAAGAGGAATTCATGGAGAAAATCATGGAGAAACTAGACCACCTAGAAGATTCAGAACACAGAACCAACAATCAACAACATATCAAGAAGAAGAAGGCTTCACAAGAGTAACATGATTCAGATGATTCCCTACATCCAGGTATCAAACTATTTTTCATGGTTTATGCTATTCTTGTCATAACTTTGGTCACAAAGATGCAAACTGTAGAGACTATACCAAGAAAATAAGAAACTAGGAAGAATATTCTAACAACAGTTATCCCAGAAAGTCACATGAAGCACATAATATAAATCACAACAGGATTAGTTCACTAAGTAATGAAATAGAGTGTTATAAGTGCAACAATTTTGGACACATGGCCAAATATTGTGGATTGGTTGGTCCTCCAAGTGAACCAAAGAAGAACATAAAAAATCACAAGAAGGAACTACAAAGGATATGGAGAAGGAAGCAAGATCAATTCAACACTGAAGAATGCTCGCTTGTTTTACAATCCCAACCCAAGAAAAGTGGGTGGTATGTCGACAACGGTTGTTCAAAGCATATGAAAGGTGAAAACAATAGGTTTCTGACACTAAAATAGGATATTAGGAACAAGTTGGATTAGTTTCATTTGGAAATGATAACTCAACCAGAATTATAGGAAGAGGCACAATCAATCTTGGAAGCAAAGATGCACAATCTTCTAAGTGTAATTCAAATATGTGATCAAGGAAAAAAACTTTTATTTGACTCAGAAAAATGTGAGATAAGGAAAGAAGGATTAGGAAAGTTGGTGGATACAACTAGAAGAATTCCAAACAACATATATGTCCTGAATGAAATTGGAAATGAAAGATGTTTCTTAGGAAAAGAAAATGAAAGTTGGCTCTGGCACAAAAGGATGGGTCACATAAACTTTGATAACCTTGTCAAAATCATCAAAAAGGAAGAAGTGAAAGAAATGCCTAAGATCTTGAATCCATCAAATACTCTATGTGAGCATTATCTGTAAGGAAAACAAACCAAGAGTAAGTTCAAATCAAAAGAGTACTCCACAAAAAATCATTGGAGATTGTACACACTAACCTATGTGGACCTACAAGAATGAAGGGATTAAATGGTGAACAATACTTTATGCTATTGGTTGATGAATACACAAGAATGGTTGTACTTTTATTTATCAGGAAGAATTCAGAGGCATTTGAACACTTCAAGATATACAAAAGTATGGTTGAAACCGATATGGATTTGAAAATCAAGTGTTTGAGATTAGACAATGGGGGAGAATTCACATAAAAGGAATTCATATATTTATGTGGCGAACATTGATGGGTCGTTCCTTTCCCTCACAAGACAAGACCTAATGAACCTTTTAATATGTATTAACACCTAATGTACACCAATGGAAGCACACCCTTATAGGTGATGGTTCCCCTAATTCATAAAGTAACCTTCATTACGAGTGATAAATAGATATTTATCGACAACTATGACACCTCAACAAAATGGAGTTGTCAAAAGTAAGAACATAATAGTACAAGAAAAGGCCAGAACCATGTTGAAATATTCCAAGTTGAGTGACATCTTTTGGGCACAAGAAGTACACACAAGAGTTCACATCCTGAACAAAGGAATGCTCAAAACTAACAGTGATAACAGTACATTATTTCACTTTCTATTTCTTAAAATTTAAGGTGTTATGTTTATTCATTTTAATATTTTAAAATAAATAAACTTTTTTTTCCCATGGCTAAAGGAAGGACAACAATTTGAATAAATATATTTTCTTTCAAGAAAATTATCTAATATATATATATATATATATATATATTACCACCTGACTTTCACCTTCGTTATATCCACTTTATTAATGATAATAAATTTAGTATTGGTAGAGTTATCAACTTATCTTTTGCAAATTCTCAAACATTTATTGGTGACTTCATATAGAATGCTTGCATGAAATATATAGCATTAATGCTTGCTTCTCTTATGCTTTTCAATAGGACAACAAAGAAAATCAATTTTCCTTCCTCTGTTATCTTGGCGGCCATCCATGTGGACTACTTTTGTTTCAACCTTCATTTCTTCTTGGAGATGAACATTGGTATCACTTATAATAGTGCCTCCATATATACAAGTCTCAATAAGTTTCAATAGTTTTCTCTCATCAATGGTGATTTATTTTCTACTATCAATGTTCTCAATAGTATTCACATTGCAATATTTAACATTCAAAGAGATGGAAAAGAAAGTCATCCATGTAAATGACTAGATATTGAAAGGTGTGATGTTCAAACTTGTTTGCAGTTGAGGTAGGGTATGAGCACCAAAGAGAGAGTGGAAACAAAGCACATAGAAAATTACATTTTATTTCAACCCAATTTGAGTTGCAGCCAAAACCCTATAAATAATAGCTCTCACCATGCCTTACCACCATTTTTTCTTTAAAGCACATAGAAAATTACATTTTATTTCAACCCAATTTGAGTTGCAGCCAAAACCCTATAAATAATAGCTCTCACCATGCCTTACCACCATTTTTTCTTTTAAATTCTAAATAAAATTAAAAATCTTTTCTTCAACATGGGGATGTTGAAGAAGAAGCTAAAAGAACCAGGAAAGAGAAAGATAAGAATGAAATTGAGAGACATGGATATCATAACAATCATGTGAAGCTCATATTTGAAATCCAATGAAGTGGAGAAGTGGCTCGATCCAACAAATTGAAGAGCATATTAAAGTATTTTCCTCCATGCAATATTTCTTTCCCAGAAAGGCCAATAGATGGCTACATGAAATTAATTTGAGATAGAGATAGATGACACTTGAAAAAAAAAAAAAAGAGCAATGACAAATGAACACCAAAATTTCATGGATGCATAGAAGTTTCAAGTAGGAACCGACAACATTGGGAAAATTTTTGAAGAAGACCCATGACAAATGGATAATGAAATTGCATGAATGCATGACCACCCATATGAATATGAAAGAGCATTGCATTGATGCATGATAATCGGTATGAGCGTATATAACTTTTGAATGAAAAATGGATAATTGCTAGGTGAGTGGCTAGTACATTATTTTACTCTATATTAATCATGCGATTAGGTAAAATAGTTTCTCTATTCAATCTCCTGTCTCCCCCTCCTCCCTCTATCTCGCCCCCTCCCTCCCACTATCTCTCTCTCTTTATCTCCTACATCTACCACCTCTTTCTCTCTCTCCTCTACTCTCCCCCCATTTCTCTCT
>CBVK0103805421.1:0-13624 GCA_900067695.1 Picea abies | reverse complement strand
GGTTAGGGTTTTTGATGTTGTTGGCTCCTATATGTATATTGTATTGTAAAAAATGTATTATGATGAATTAATATATAATATGTTGGTTTTCCCGGTTTGGGTTTCCAGGGGAAAAATCTCTGTGTAATGTTTGTATTTGCCATTTTATCTTTTTTGTTCTTTTACTAAAAATTTGTTTGCAATAAATATTGTATAAGGTTAAAATCTACATAGAGCACTAGTGCTCTTATAATTTCTATGCACCAGTTTCACCTTGTTTGTGTATGAACAACCATTGTGTTTTAGGATTTGTATGCCCTGGTGCATTTAAGTTATAGTTAGAACTGGTGCGATCAAGTTATCCTAAGACTCAATGCATTTATTATATCATGCGCCTTGGTGCTTATGTAATTAATATGTATCTGTGTCTATTTTACCATGTGCAGTAAAGGGTAGTGAAATTTCGAATAGTCAAGGCACTAATACATATGGGGTCAAAATTAGACAAAATGTTATGACGATATGAGTTAAATTAATCATACCATCGCAAATTACAACTATTTCAATCATTTTTTTGGCACTCTCTGACGTTCATCGTAATTATGATGAACGCCTCACTACATTGCTATTATGACATCAGGGAGCCATATTTTGACAAAATTTTCACTTCTTGTCACCAAGGTATGGTCGTCGATATAACGACACAATTTCATATTTGTCGATATATATACGAGAGTTCAAACATGCGTCTCTCTATCAACAAAAATGAAACATTTCGTCCATATACCAACTAAAATGCACATGCTTAGTGATATACCAACGACATATCTCTTTGACCTGGTCAGATTTGACATGCTCAACGATTGTCAAAAGTTTGAAAGTTCATCGATATACCGACGACGTTTGTGGGTCTTTAAAAAAAAAATAGTCTTTTGAAAGAGATTAATGATTATTTCCTTACTCAAGTTTGGCGTGGTCAACTATCATCGGACAATCAACAAAAGTTACAGATTTGAACAATTTAGTTGTTGGTGCAACATCTATAAAATCTTAATCCTCTATTCATTATTCAATGCATGTAATACTCTATTTTCTATGACCTGCACCTTGTTTCACATCGAAATCTTGATTTATATAAATTGTATTTTGGACATACTCTGAAGGTTAAACTAGAAATTTTTAATATCTCTTTGTATTGTTTTAAATACTCATGACATAACCGAAAAACTTTTTTTTGTGGGTGCAGAAGTTTAATTTCTCTAGGAATAGGTATGAAAATGTCTACACAATTCCTTCTATTGGCCTAGTTCTCTTTTATAATTGTTTATAGATTTACTTATTTTCTTATAGTGAAGATTTGAAGCTTATGTGGTAAAAATGTATATATTTATATGGTTAATTTTGATCTCTTGAGTAATTTTTGACTAGTACTCTTATAAAAATTTAGTAAATGAATAATGACAATGGATTAATTAACTCCAAACGTATGAATGGGGTCAATATTCTATGACGTTTGTGCTATAAGAAAATATTCATATATTGTACTAATATTGCATCTATAGTGGTTTTTGTTGTAATAGGAAATCCATATGCCAAATAATAATAACAACATTACACATCATGAAGAAAATGAAAAGAAGATTGCTACATTAAAGGTGGCATTGGAGGAAAAGGAAAATGTGAAACTTGAATGGCCTTGCAATAAATGTAGGCGATTTAATAGAAGGAGACTTATATTCAACATAGTTAAGAAACATTGTTGGCAATATGGGCATGTTGAAGGGGGGTTCTCATATCGTCCCATGGTAATTTATTCAATATTATTATATATTGTACTCTTTGTATTGACTGTATTTATACAATTTTCTTTTTTGTTAATATTTATTATATACACTAATTTTATTGATTGATTTTTGTAATTATAAAGAAAAATCCTTTTAGGTGTCTGTTTTCGGAGAAATATGTAGTTCCTAGTAGTAATAGAAATATTGTTGTATAGGTTGAGGAAGATGGTCATATGGATATTGAATATCATCATGATCAAGTTAATTCTATGGAATTAGAAGATGACACTAATAATATTGTTGAGCCAGATGATGGGACAAATAGATTGATCCGGGACATTTTTTCTCCTATCGACGAGGACGAAAACTTTGATGATATTCATGATATTACTTTTCTTGAGAATGTATAACAACCTATTTATGAAGGGTCAAGAACAAATCTTCTCTTGGCTACAATTTTGTTGGTGAACTTGAAGGTATTGAATGGTTTGTCAAACACTTGTATCACATAGATATTAAGATACATAACGATTTGTTTCATCACATATACGTAAAGATCAAAATTATTTTTCTCCTTTTTTAGTGTCAATTAATGTTTAATATATTAAGGATGTGATATTTATGATTACTATTATTTACATTAACTAGTTAGTTTTTATGTTGTAGATTGTTAGGTGAATGTTTCTTACCACCGTCAAATAATTTACCTTGCACATACCGAGAGTTGTTTGTCATTATGAAATATATTGGAATGGAGTATTAGGCTATAGATTCATGTCCTAATGATAATATTATATGTTATGGAAAATATACACTAGAAAAAAAAATCCCGTAATTTCAAATCAATAGATATTGAACCGATCAAGTAACAAAAAAGGTGCCTCACAAGGTTCTTTGTCATATTTCAATAATTCCATGTTTGCAACGAATTTTCAGGTGTCAAAGCATAGCACAAATTATGGTTCACCATGCATGGCACAAAAGTGAAGATAGTTTTCTTTGAATCCTGACATTTGCTTCTTCATTTAGCTACATCAAAGAAAGATGGTCGATTTTTAAAGAATGACCTTGTAATGTTAAGGTTTCATTGGAAGTTGATGATGTCAATCCATTTGGTGAGCTCGGGTCTATTTACTCATTGTGGCATATTTTTTTTATAAACAATAACCTTCCTCCTTGGATGTCAATAAAGAGGGAGCACACGATGTTGGCAATGATTGTTCCAGGTATTTGTTTACAATATTTGTTTGAACATAGAGTCATTTCATTTGTAATCTTATTAATTATTAATGCATTATTTATTACACATAAAAAAGGTATTAATTATGTGTAGTTTAAACTAATGAGGCAAGTACCAAGTGAAATATATGAATGTATATATTGAGTCTCTGGTCAACAAGCTACTAAATGTATGGGTTGGAATCACTATGTATGACATCTCTAGACCAATAGGGAAAAAGAAATTTCAATTCCATGGAATACTCACATGGACAATTCATGATACCCCAGGGCTAACACA
This sequence comes from Picea abies, assembly GCA_900067695.1. Taxonomy (NCBI): domain Eukaryota; kingdom Viridiplantae; phylum Streptophyta; class Pinopsida; order Pinales; family Pinaceae; genus Picea; species Picea abies. The sequence goes on along the minus strand of CBVK0103805421.1, from coordinate 10,342 downwards.
TTTTTGTGGTATGTAACATCACACTACTACACTTTAATAGTATATGATTTTATGAAAATATTATGCATGTTTCTAATATTAATTCTTTGTTATATAACTAATATTACATGTCACATTATTAATCCATATCTTGCAGGTATTCAAGCGAAGGGTAAATTTGCATGTCCAGTTTGTGGTCCTAGGATGAAATCTTGTTATTAAATAATTTTAGGAAAAGAAGTGTTTGATGAGTATAGGAATTTCCTCCCTAGGAACCATCAGTATTGAACTACTGAAAAAGATGTTTTCAATGGGAAAGAAAAGACTACAATAAAACCACGAATAATGACACCACATCTATGGAAGTTGGCATATAATAGAAATCATTAAGGTAATAAATTTGACTATGTATCACACAAAATGTTTTACAATTTTTATTTGTATTGAATTATGTTCACTATATCTGACAATTATTGTTGTATAATTAATTCGTTTATGTTTCATAAAGGTCAACAAGGCATTGATGAGAAGATTCCATGAGGAATGAAAAATTACCTCATACAATTCAATAGGTTTGCCTACTATGAGAACCTAAAAATAGCTCATTTGTTTGATAGAATGCATATTGGGAAGAATGTAACTGAAACATTCTGGAGAATATTAGATGGAAGGAATGACAAAGAAAAAATTGTCAAATTTTGTAGTGACATTCAGGGAGCCAATCATGCAATGCACGATTTGATTGATTCAAATAGAAATGTCATAGACTGAAATCATCTTCCATGGTTATTTACAGAGTAGGAAAGAATTGTTGTAAAAGAGGTGATTCAGAAAATTAAATTTCCCACAGGATTCTCTTCAAACATAAAGAATATCTTAACAAAGAAAGGTGACTTTCGTGGGGTAAGAACTTATGAATGGAATACCTTCATTAAGTTAATTATTTTGGTAGATTTCTATTTTGGTAATACTTCTTTTTAGTATTTTAATTTTGTTTTCTTTCCCAAAAAATAATGATTCTTTTTTTGTAATTAAATTATGTTCTACCTCTATCTCTCCCTGACAGCTTTGACAACAATATAAAACAAGTTATATATTATCTTGGCAAACACATGAGGTAAAAAAAATGTTTGTTGGAGAACTTGTCATCATGTGTTGTTTTACTTGAATTAATGTATATACTTTGTTGTTGAAATGTATTATTTTCTTGTATAATCATGTGTAGGTGGTTTTTAGCTAAATAAATCCATAAAGAAGATATAAAATATTGAAGGAGACAAATTCCTCAACTAATGTGTGAAATGTAGAAGTATCTACCTCCGACATTTTTCAATTCTCAAGAACACTACCTCATACATCAAGTTGAGGAGATTTAAATGTGTGGACCTATACACACAAGGTCAATGTGGATGGTGGAGAGGCACTTGAAGTCATTGAAGGATTTTGTTAGAAAAAGAGCAGGTCCTTAGGGTTCTATGGTGAAGGGATATATGGTATGTCAATCCTTGGTGTATATTAGTCAGTATCTTCTTAAATTAACAATAGGAATGAAGGTGCCTCACATTTGGGATGTCGACTCCATCAAAAAATTTGAAGGGGAGGTGTTGGTCGGGAAAGGTAGAATGAGGAAAGTGAAAGGTAATTATTATATGGTAGCTGAGATCTATAATACTTTGCATTATTAATTATATATATAGTACTTATTAATTAAATTGTATTCTTCCATCAATTATTAATCTTTATTATTGTTAGTATTTTTTATTCTTATTCTTCCATCAATTATTAATCTTTATTATTGTTAGTATTTTTTATTCTTTTTTCATACAGTTGGTAGAGAGTGGGATGCACTACTTTTATTCATCACAAACAATCTTGATTAGATGAAGTTAAGGATAGATTGATGTAATATACAATGTAATGGTAGGTTATCACGGGAAGGGGTGGCTACATTGCTTAAAGAAGCTCATCATAATCAAGATACCAATATTTCTTAGAGGGAAATTAATTTATCATATGGTTTAAAAGATAAACAAGAAAGAATAAAGATAATTCACCCACATCATGTTTAAGTTATATTCCGTTATATTAATCCAGGTCATGATGTTCTTTTTAATAAAGTTTTACTAAGTCTAAATATGTTTATTCATTGACAATGCATTTTTTATTTGTCGAGCATATTGTAGTTGAAACAATACAATGCTATGTGGTCCAATGGACATGAATTCATATCAAAAAGTTGGATGACAAGAATAACATATTTGATAGTGGGATAAATGTAGTCTTTCAGGTCACTAATGTTTCCTCTAGAAGTGACAAGCATCCAACAATATCTGAAAATAGATACTACATGTATTTGAATGATATAATTGAGTGTGATTTTAATTCCTTCAAGTTAGTTATGTTTGATGCCAAATGGTACATGCTATAGATGAATGAACTTGATACCAAAATAACTATTATTGAGCATGCCAATGGATTTACCATGGTTAACACAAGGACATTTGAGCTCGGTACATAAACTAATGTTCTTCCAAGAAAATGTGAGTAGGTATTTTATTCATATGTTCCAGGTAAAGTAGGTTGGTAATACATTGTTATATATGATCCAAGAGGAAGCCCTGTAAATTATACCATACCAAAAGAAGATGATATTGAAGAAGAAGAATTTTCATAGGAGCATGAGGTAGATGTAATATTGGACTAAGAAGTAGAAGAAGTTTAGCCATATGTAGATGATAATTATGTTATTGATGATGATATTGATGATGATATTATGATCGAAGATGACCATGATAATGACGTTGATTTTGTCAATCATTTCAACATCGATTATGAACTTGATGATACATATGTAGATTTGGATGAAGAACAAGATCAATGATATCATCATCATTTTCATCACCATAATAATTGTCGTTGTTTCCATTATCATCACAATAATCAACATTTATCGTCATTGTCATTGTCATTGTCATCATATTCATGGTTGTCATCATCATCATGATCATTTTTCATCCGCATCATATTCATTTCCATCATCATCGTCATTGTCATCATCATCGTCTTCCATCGTCATAATATTTTTCATCCTCATTGTTAGAATCATCATATCAATTTCATATTCATCATCATCATCATCATAATTTCCATCATAATCATCTTCTGTTGTCATAATCATTGTCATCATCATCAAGGTCATCATCATCATCATCAAAATTAACCCTGCAACATCTATCAGTGCCAATGGTCATGCCGAATACTCCTCCAGGTAAACAAAATATTCATAATATTTGTATTAATGAAAAATTTCACATATGAATAATAATAAATTATAACCGTGTCCTTCTAATGCTTTCTGTTTTTGTAGTAAATTCCCCTGTAGTTCAACAATGCCCACTGGTACATTGTACTACTAGAAGTATTACAATGGTGGAGATGATACATAGTCATGGAGAACGACTAGAAAAGGGTCCAACGACTAAAGGGGATGAAGACTTATGTACATCTGATGATTTATTAAATACTTTTATGAAAACTATGAAACACAAATTAAAGAAGTGAATGCAAATATTTTTAGGACAAAATATATTTATATATTATAAATTATTAGATGTGTAGTTTTTGTTTAAATTAATATGCATTATTGGGTATGGGGAATTGAGAGTGATTTGAGGGGGGGGGATGAGATTCCACCTTCACGTGGTTGGCCATGTTGAGTATAGAATAAATTATTCTCGAAACCAAGAGGATATCATTAAGGTATTCCTATTATTCACTTAATGATACTGTTTGTAGATATTATTGAATGTAAATATTTGACATGGCATTGTCAGTGTTATTGTGATTGATATTGTCATCGTCATTTTTATCATCAAGATCGTCAATTACATAATCATTTTTTTCCATTGTCATTATCATCATCGTGATCATTGTTGTCATCATTGTCATCATCATCGCTATTTTCATCATGATCATGATCATTGGCATTGTCATCATCATCTTGATCATCAAAATTTATATGTTCATCATCATATTCCATTGTCATTTTCATCATGATCAATATTGTCATCATCATCATTAATTTCATATTCATTTTCATTGTCACCGTCATCATCATTGTCATTGTCATCATCAAGATCGTCAATGCCAACATCATTTTCTTCTTGCATTGTCACTATCATCATCGTGATCATTGTCATCTTTTTCATCATCAAAATGATCATTGTCAGTGTCAGTGTTGGTTATCAATCTTTTAATCTACTTATTGGGCTGACCCAGGTTCATATCTTAACAAGGTTCCAACAAAACCCTCTAAAACTATCGATCGTCCTGGTAAACCAGAAGGCAACAAAACACACACAATGTACTGTGTAGTCTCACCTGAGATAGTCTTATGGGTGACTGCAATGCTCAAGTGCTTGTAGTCTAGGAAAGAGTGGGTATCTAGGATTATAATCAATCTTCTTTGGGCCTTGATATGATTATTCTCTCTATTATTCCCATGATTCATTCACTTGTTAATCATATGCATGCATTCCAGTAGATCTAACTAAATCATTCATTCATCCATTCATAATCTAACTACTAACAGAAGGTAAATATGAAATAGACAACACACATAACACAGATTTATCGTGGTTCATCCCTTCCTGGGCTACATCCACAAAGATATGTCTTCTTAGGATCTTTTATTAGATTTGCTACAAAATATGGCTTTGCACACATTATATCTCTAGTCATACAATCATGAAAAAGGTTCAACAACCTCTGTGAGGTGGACTAGATCACACCAGGATCCTCATCCTTTGATATAACCCTCAAGATCTAGCTATTTTTCCCTTTCTACATCTCAACAATTTACAAAATCATATTAAAACTACAATAGTCCAACTGAATCAGTATTCTAGTTGATCCCAACAAAAACCATTTCGAACAAAAAATGACAATGAACCTTGACCTAGAACTCATAGGTTCTTATTTATAATAATTTCCAAGATTATCAACCATTACAATCTCTTACAAAAACCCTAACCCTAACATGGTTATGTTTTCCTTCCTGTGCACCTTGCATGCTTTGCTCCTTTGCATGCAGATTTCCCTCGCATGTGTTGCTTTTCCTTCCAGATGTTCTTCTCCAAAATTGGGTTTTACCTTCCAAAATTAGACCTTACCACAAAATAGGCATGTGCCCAACATGCCCCCAACACTGACATGTGTCTCATATCGACCCACCTAGGAAATGCACACTCCTTGAACAACCTCTTCCAGGCTGTCGAACTGGTCTGTGAGTTTCCTTCATCTTGCCTTGACTTGCACAACTTTTCTTGTGAGTGAATCCACTGTTTGTGCTGTGATATCCTTCTATATCATTGTTGTGTCCTTTGTCTATGCATGTGCCATGTTTTTATTTTCCTCCATTTATGCGATCATCTGTGTTTCTTTCTCTTGAAGGGGTTCCACTTGTGTTTGTCTTTCCTACTTCTGCATCTACGCTGCTTTCAACTCTAAGTGCAAATTATTCATATCTTGAGTACCCTTGAAGTGCTCTCTGATGCTCATTTCTTTATACCTCTGTTTGAGGTCTTGTATGGATGGGTTGTCTCTTTCTTCTTCCTAGTCCCACTTTTGGACCTGCTCTTCCTCTTCCATCGTTGTCCAGAGCTGTGTAGCTTCATTGAACAATTCTTTTAATGCACTTACTTGCTTCTCCATTTCCACCATTTGGAGTGCAACTTATTCTTTCCTTTGCTCTCAAACCTCAGGAGGAGTCGTGGGATTGATCCTTTCCTTTTGTTCCTTGATCTCCTATCTGTACTAATCGATGGTTTGTGCACTGAGGTTGATCTTCTCCTCTGCACTTCTCTCTACTACTTGCATGTTGTTTGGGATGTGGTTGTATGCTACTATCAATCCCTGCTCAAACTTATCTGTGTGTTCTTTATCGTCTTCCTTCTCCATGGTCAACTGGTCACATGTTATTTGGAGAATCTCTGCAACCCCTCTTCCCACCTCTAAATTCATGTCATCTGCGTGGACCCTAGACTTCACTTCTTGGATGACACTAGCTTGTATCCATATAAGGCCTTTGTAGGTATGTGTTCCATGACCATATCGATTTGTTCCACCTATTCTAGGGGTTTTGCATCATCTTCTGATTGAAACTGATCATTTGACGTGTTATCATGAATGTCTCCCTGCCCTGGACAACAAACTACATGGTTTATTCTCCTTGTTTTTGTGCTGACGACTGTTATGTCTTCTCCTGTGTATGCGCAGTGGCCTGTGATTCTGCCCAACTTCATAGTTTCTATATGTTTTCATGAACCTCTAGGATCTTGGCCATAATTTATTCCCTTTATGCCTCTACAATTATGACCACTTCTTCACTCCTGTCTTGGACCTTGTCTGCAATGCGCATTGCAATTATGACCACTTCTTCACTCCTGTCTTGGACCTTGTCTGCAATGCGCATTGCATCATCCCATGTTAGGGCGATGTTTGGGTCCTTCGTCTTGTACTTTATTTTCTTACACACATATTTTCCTTGCGTAGGATTCCTTGTTGTTTGTGAAGGTTGCACCCCACTTATTGTAGCTCAAGATCCTTCTTCTGCAGCCTATGGAGTATCTTTCTTCCCAGTCTGTGGCCAAGTTCTTGTTCTTACTGCAGTGGGTGTTCTCCTAGGTTTTTTTGGTACTATGCTTCTCCCACTTGGTTGGGTTGACACTGTGGTTGTTCTAGTACTGTCAGTCGGGCTACCTGTTCAAGTTGATGATCCTACTTTAGTCATATCCTTGGGCTTGGAGGACTATGTCGTGCCTGTCCTCATGGCTGGTTTTAATATTGGTAACTTCCACTACATTGGCCAATATTTAATGATCCAATCCACGTTTTTTTTCATGATGTAGTACTGCATCTCAAGACACTCCTTATTAGGATCCCTCATGGATTAGATCCATACATGATGCCTGGATGCCTTGAATTTGGCTATCTCATTTGTTTCCTGTTCTACCTCCATTGGTATGTGGAACACATTTGTTGCATGTTTTCATATTTCCTCTATCAGCATGGAAAACACGATGTTATTTTCCTGCTGCGTCTTACTATCCTTTACCTTCTAGAGGGACTCATACCTGGACACATTAAAATTTCCCATTTTGTCTAAGAATGCTGATAATTTGGGCTCCTTCCACCCTTCCAGTGCTATTAGCATTATTAACTAGGAATAATGGTACCAAGTTCCAATATCTTGTGTGTCGTGATAGTCTATTAGAAACTGGTTCAACAAGTATGGTGCCCAACTAAACATGACTCCCTTCGTGCACTACATGACTACGACAATAATGCCTGTTGATGCTTTCTCTCTGTGACATTTCCTCTGTAGTTTACACGCCATCATTTTTCTCATGAACCTTGTCGCGTTGTCATTAATGTCCTTAATGCAAATCCCTCTATTTCCCTAGGTAGTCCCAAAATATGCTTTAACTTATTCTGCTAGTTATTTTTCACGTGATTTATTATCTAAATACTCTTTGGGTTGCATGTCAAATGTGGGTAGTCCTGTGATCTTGGAAATCAATGCCACGTCTATATGTACTGGTCTATCCATCCATAGGATGCCTCTGTGGACATGGGCGACTAGCTATTTAATGAAAAGTCCGACATTCTTACCACACCCAAAGTGTGGTATGTCCAATAGATTCATGATTCTTGATATGTAGATCCCCATGATCCACTATGCGGGATCCAACACGGGTTGACCTAGGGGTCCAATTTCTCCTATATTTATCAAGTATTTCTCCTTGACCAACTCTGAAAACTTTTCTTCATCTCGCATGTCATGGTCAGCATACCTCAACTTAGGTACCTTTCCTAGCATGTCTCCTACAATGATGACTTTGTGTGGGAGAAAATGGAGGGTAATCTCCATGGAGTATGGTGTTTTTATTTGTTGGACTTCAGTAGATGTGCATGCCTCTGTTGCATCTATGTCTTCTTCCTCCCTGCCATACTCTATTCGGTCAGTGATGTACTCCACCACCACCTCTTCGTGTACCTGGGACTATTGTGGTCCCATCGTCTCATCGAGTTTTGTAGGTGTCTTGGGGTTAGGGTTTGAAATTTCATTCTGAGCCTTGGAGCTCTGCCTTATTTCTTCTTTTTGTGTTGTGGGAATCTCTTCCTCGATTTGTGTCGGGATAATGGATTCTGGGTCCAATGTGGTAACATCCTCCAACTCGACCACATGCTCATGTTGTTGCATTATTTCCCTCGGCCTTTGTCCCTACCGAGTAATCCGAATGAACCATCCCGCTGTGCCAAACTTGGGTGGACTCATCCTCTCTAAATTCCACAACCTTGCTTATTTTTTCGTAAACTAATATCTAGTGAAAGTATTCTTTATCTCTCTATGAGCTCCAAATTTTCCAAGTGTTGAATAATTTTGTACTTTCTTCCTTTTATAGATCTGGTCATGTTCATTTTTCACTTTTTTCATGCATTTGTGCCAAGTAAAATTTTTACTATGCCTTGTCCTCTGATGTTTGTCGTGGTAATTACTGCGCACAACTTTTTTCGGTGTTTTTTTATTTTCTTTCTTTTCTAATTTTGTATTTCTTTTTTCTTCTTTTTCTTCGTTTTATTTATTTTTATCCTTTTTCTATCCTACTTTATATTATGGTACACTATGTACATGGTTTCTTACTGTGCTATAACTTTTAAGTGTTAGGAGTTCGATTGTCCCTATACAGTTTTAGTTGACTCCCATTGATCGTTACTTTTAGTTATGTTTCTGCCAAATCCTTTAGTTGTACATATCCTCCATCTATGATAGTCTTTACTTCATCTAGACCTAGCCAATGCATTTTGAATTTGCTAGGATGTTGAAAAAAATTATTGTCATAGAGTAAAACTAGGTCTCCTTCCTTGAAAATCTTCTGCTTTATATGTCTGTCATGCTAGGACTTATCTCTTGATTTCTGTATTTCATGGTGAAATCCTTCCAGAATCCTATCTCCTTCCATCTCCATTAGTTGATTCAAACTCTCCTTGACTACATATCTTTCTATCATGTTGGTAATTATTGCTACGTGCAGAATGGGTACTAGAAATTCTAATGGTACTACTGTTTCTTTCCCATACAACAACCTGAATGGTTTTTATCTTGTCAACTTCTTATAGGTGGTCCTGTATTCCCATAGTACTACTAGAATTTTCAATTCCCAATCATCCCTCTTGACATTGTATATCTTAGTCAGTGGATTCTCTAAGATCTTATTGAAAGCTTCTACTATTCCATTGGCTTGGTGATGGTATGGTGTACTCTTCTAGTGATAGACATAAAACTTCTCAGTCATAGCCCTGATAGTACTATTGATAAAGTGAGTACCTTGGTCACTCAAAAATTCTTGGACATCCAAATATGGTGATCACTTGCTCAAACAAGAAGTGTGTTGTTGTCTATGCGCTACAATTTTTGACTCGTGTTTCTTCTGCCCATCTTGTTAATTATTATGTTGCAATAATGATATATCTAGCTTCTAACCTTCTTGTTGGTGGATTGATTGGTCCAAAATATTCTATTTCCCATTTTTCAAATACCTGCAAAGTTACTTGTGGTATTAGCGACATCTCATCCCTTTTGTTGGGTTTTCCCAGCCTCTGACATACATCACATGTCTATAAATATTCCTTGGAATCTCTATGAATTTTTGGCCACCATAATCCTGCATGCAATACCTTCTATGCGGTATCTTTTCCTACATAATTTCCTCCAACTATTCCCTCATGGGCTTCTTCCAAAATTCTAGGCCTTTCATGCTCTAGTACACACCTTATCAAAATTCCGTTTGCGCCCATTTTATATAAGTGTCCTGCAATCAGTTGATAGTCTGCATCTCTTACTACCATATTTTTCTTCTGTGCAACACTAAACTCTTGTGACACAATCCCTGTACTTAAGTATTCAATAATATCAACAAAGTATTCATCAACAACTTGTATTGAAAGCAACTATGGATCAGGGAAGTTGTCTTCTAATTTTGTAGGTTCCTCTTCATTAGTGACCCTTGATAGGTAGTCAGATCCTACATTCATCTTCCTTGGTTTGACTATCACTTCGAAATCAAATTCTTGGAATAACAACAACCATTTATAGATCCTGCGCCCCAACACTAGTTTGTTGACTAAGTATTTTAAGAGAGACTAATCTGTGAACATTTTAAAGTGTTTCCCTAGTAAATAGTGCGTAAACTTCTGCAGTGCATATACCACGTCTAGGCCTTCTCCTTCTGTGGTGTTGTAATTCTACTATGATTATGACAATTTTCTTCTTGAAAAGGCTATAGGGTGATCTAAATCCCCT
>CBVK0103805420.1:0-11843 GCA_900067695.1 Picea abies | reverse complement strand
TGACCATTTTTTCTTTTAAGGTGTCCAACCCTTGTTGACAATCCTCATTCCATTGAAATCTGATATCCTTCTTTGGAATTTTTTCCATTGGCATAGTAATCTTCGCATACCCTTTTATAAATTTTTTGTAATAGCCTATATGTCCTAGTGTTTCTCTCAAATGTTGCATGTTTTCCCTTGACCAAGTTTTGGAGAACGTTGGTCACGTTTGACCAATTTTGGGACTTCGACAGGATGGTCGGAGGCAAAATATAAAGTGAAGCAGAGATCGTGGGATCTTGGCCCCTTCTTAGGGAAGTTTTGGGGTTAGGGTTTATGTAATGGGTATGGGATGTCGACCCATGGGTTTACCCATGTCTAGGCACTTTTGTAATGTATAAATAGAAAAATAGGCAATGTAAGTAGACGAGAGACCTAGATGTGTAATGTGACCGATGAGCTAAGTGCAAATGGTTGTGGATTCTTCGTGCATACTGTGTGTTAAGAACTTGCAAAGCTAAGTGCAAGTGATTGTAAGAATCCTATGTGTAGATTGTAATAAGGCTTTGTGCTTGAACCTAGCTTGGGGAAGGAGGATCTGGCGAGGTGCACAAAGATCTCTTATCCTATGTGGAGTGGGTTCTTGTGGCTCTGTGCTTGTAGAAGATTGAAATAAGACAATAAAGAAGAGAAGAGTTGGTGGATGTAGCCCCACACTGGGGTGAACCACATATATCCTATGTTGTGGTTTCTTTGTGAATTTTAGTTGTTATGTTATTGATGTGATTTATTCTTAGTGCAATGATATATGCTAGATGCATCTGATATAGTAGCTTAGTTCTTTGTAATGTGAATGAATGCTACATATGATCTATTTCTATATGTTAAGTACTTAGATGTATTAGATCTTGTTGAATACTGTGATGTTCTATAACTTGGGTTTTGACCTACGATGTGAATAAGGGTTAAATAATGATGAATATTATCTGCTAAGTGATCTATTAAGTGTTTTAATCATAGATCTGTGTCCCATCTAGGTTGTAGACACTTGAGTCCTGCAACCACCCCTGCCTCTACCTTGGGTGAGACTTCATCTGCTTTGCAGGTGTTGTCGAAAGGGTCGGTAGTTAGGGTTTTGTTGGAGATCTGTGTCCCATCTAGGTTGTAGACACTTGAGTCCTGCAACCACCCCTACCTCTACCTCGGGTGAGACTTCATCTGCTTCGAATGTGTTGCAATAAGGGCCGATAGTTAGGGTTTTGTTGGTGCATTGTTGAAGTCTTGAACCCTGGGTCTACCCCTATGCCAACAAATGGTTCTGTTGTCAGGACTTGAAACTGTGATTGATAGGAACTGAAGAAAAGAAATATCTTTGCGTATATCTTTTGCTTCAGTGTGCAGTATTCTTCTTGACTACAAAGGTATGTGATAAGAAAGGAATTAGATTTGAAGAAAAGAGGTAAGATATTAAAGATTTGTGCTTTGAGAAAGGTAAGATAAGTGAAATTTTTTAAATCAAAAGAATGGATCTAGGTATGTCTAATAGATTTTGTCCTAGTCTCAAAACTAGGGCATAGCTAGAAGAAAGAATATTGGATATGAATAGATATGATAAGAATAGTGAAAGATATGTCATTCCTATGCATAGAAAGAATGTTTGGACTAACAAATGGATGCATGGTCTTAGAAAGAATTTTTTGCAGGTTATTTACTGTGATCCTAGTGCGAAGTACAAGAAAGGTTGGGGGTAATTTAAAAGAAAGAGAGGATTAACTCTTTGCTATAGTTGCAAAAGACTGGGACATCTTGCTAAGGAATGCCCTAGTAGAGGTCCTAGTTGTCTTTGCTACAAAGCTATCGACCATGAAGTTTTGGATTGCTCTAGAATGATTGCTAAAGTTGAAAACATGAATATGAGACAAGAAAACCATGAGACAGGACAAGAGACTAAGGATATGATAGAACCCTAGAAAGAATCAGAGACTATATTATTACAAATGAAAGAAACCCTGAATGATCACAGAGATATCAACTTATCAAAGATATTAAATGAGAAGGAATTCATCGAAACATAAATATGAGACTTTGACATACACTGTGTTCTAGATGAGGAAACACATGTGAATATCATGATAGAAAGAACTTGGGAAATTTTGGGAAAGCCTACTATGGTTCCTTCATTGGGAGGAGTAGGGTTATTTAGAGGAAATATGATAACTCTATGTGGAAGACTTACCCAGATAGTTATGAGTGTTCATGGAACTTCGATAGAAGAATAATTTGAGATCATTAAATTTGTTGAGAACAATGCCCCATTTGCTATTTTGGTAGGAAAAACCTGGATTGAGAAAGATCATATACAAAGGAAACAAGAAGAGGAGGATATATAACAGAAAAAGAAAGAACTAAGAGATTTCATGTCTAGGAGAATAACGCACTTACTAGAAGAACAAGAGGACCAGTCGAAGCTACTGAGGACCATATATCTTGACATCGAAGTTGAAAAAACACAGAAACATTGGAAACACTGATCTATACAAGAGAGTAGAGCATCTACCCTAGAAAGAGAAGAAGTATTACCCTCAAACACTATGAAATACCCTCCACAGTGCGAAGTTACTATTCCAAGAGGAGATAAGAACAATAATGGAAAGAGGAAACTAGTGACTTAGATTACAGTGCGAAGTTACTATTCCAAGAGGAGATAAGAACAATAATGGAAAGAGGAAACTAGTGACTTAGATTACAAGAAAGAAAGCCAGAAAGATCAGCAAGAAGAAGGTAAAGTTAGAAATGTTATAGGAAGTTCCAGGGAGAACTTCATAGAAGGAAGGTTTGCAGAAATGGAACTCCGTTGGGATATCAGAACAACAAAGATTGGCACTTTGCCATGATGAAGAAATATGACCATTGGAGGCATCCCGACCGTTAGCCCGATGCTCCATAAGAGATCAAACTGCAGTTATGGCCAGAAGGATCGGCATTAGACCATTGGGACCGTGCCATAATGGATGGAATTGCATTGATTGAGTGTTGTAAGGCTATTGGACATGAAGTTTTGGATTTCCCTAGAATGATTGCTAAAGTTGAAAAGATGAATATGAGAAAAGTAAACAATGAGATAGGTCAAGAAACTAAGGATATGATAGAACCCCAGAAAGAATTAGAGACTATATAATTATAGATGAAATAAAACTTGAATGATCACAGAGATATCAACTTATCAGAGATCTTAAATGAGTAAGAATGCATGGAAACAAGAATAGGAGACATCGACGTAGACTATGTTCTGGATGAAGAAACACAAGTGAATATCATGCGAGAAAGAACTTGGAAAATTTTGAGAAACCTGCTATGGTTCTTTCATTAGGAGGAATAGGCTTATTTAGAGGAAAGTTGATAACCCTATGTGGAATACTTACCCAGACATCTATGATTTCTCATGGAACTTTGACAGAGGAAGAATTTGAGGTCGTTAAATTTGTTGAGAACAGCGCCCCGTTTGCTATTTTGCTAAGAAACACTTGGATTGAGAAAGATCATATACAAAGGAAAAAAGAAGAGGAGGATATAGAACAGAAAAAGAAATAACTAAGGGATTTCATGGCTAGGAGAATAGTGCACTTACTAAAAGAACAAGAGGACTAGTCGAAGCTACTAAGGACCAGATATCTAGACGTCGAAGTTGAAAGAACACAGGAAGACTTGAAACACCTATCTATATAAGAGAGTAGAGCACCTACCCTAGAAAAATAATAAGTATTACTCTCAGAACCCTTGAACGACCCGCAGTTGTGCAAAGTTAATATGCCAAGAGGAGATACGAACAATAATGGAAAGAGGAAACCAGTGACTCAAATTACAGGAAAAAAAGAAAGAAATCTTAGCAAGAAGAAGGAAAAGTTAGAGAAATTATAGGAAGTTCCACGGAGGACTTCGCGGAAGGAAGGTTTGCAGAAATGGAACTTCGTTGGGATATCATAATAGCGAATATTGGCACTTCACCATGGAGAAGAAATATGACCATTGGAGGCATCCCGACTGTTAGCCCAATGCTCTAGAACAGCTCAAACCGTAGTTATGGCCAGAAAGATCACCATTAGACCATTGGGACCGTGCCATAATGGATGGAATTGCATTGATTGAGGCATTCATGCCCATTGGAGGAGTCCATTACAACGTTGTCTATTTATCCCATTGAGCATTGCATCGAGAAGAATTTTTCCAATTGTGATTACTCGAGCCCATAGAGAACGAGTTTCTTTTACGTTGTACCTATTTGAGACCTTGCCACCCATTCTGTTACATTGAGTATTTGATCACCGACGTGAGATACCTGATCTCAAGCATGCATGTCGAGTGACTTCAGAGAAGTAGAGAAATCCATCAAAGATATCCTCATAGAACTCATGGATAAGAAGGTCATGTCTACATGAGTCCAAGCCTCATTGACGAGAGGAGTGCAAGCATCCTCATCAACTGCTTGTGGATATGGACCATCTTGAGATGTGATAGAGAAATGAACCAAGCATAGTGATGACTTGGTGAATGAAAATCTCATCCCATATATTCTTCCCGATTATATCCTGCCTCTGGCTAGCACAGTGAACCATGACAGTGTCCCGAGGGACTTCAAATACACCTTGATTACTGCATACCTCCCGAAGGGGATACATGTAGTAGGACCACAGTTAGGACAAATCATGACATTGAAGATCAATGAATTCAACTTGGGAGATCACAAGAACCATGGAATGCTTGCCCCACACAAGTACTTAACCAGGACCAAGGGGAAGAAGTTGAAGATCATCCCCTAGTTGTGGACTATGGACATTGCGAGGTCCACTATCTTGAACGTGATGAATATACCACACTTTGGAAGGAATCAGGAGGTTAACGCATGCGCTAAAATCCTGTTGTCTTGCTTCCATGGTGGTTACCTGTGGCTGGAAAAAAATATCACTGTATATCTGGTGTTGATCCATTGGATCACCAGATTAAGCATGCAAGGAACAGACCCATAAGAATTTTATCCAAGGAAAGTTGAAGATCGTGCCCTAGCTGTAGAGTTACTATAAACTCACAAAGGAGGACATGGAAGAAATCACTAAGGAATGGCCTACAAAGTTCCTTATACCAGTCGACCAAGAAGAACTGTTTGACCTCGACCTCATTGGAATTCCAGTGGTTACTTGCGAAGAGTATGATGCACCCAAAAGTAGCAGAAGGAAGAAAAAGGAAGAGGTACATGACCTGAACAACGCTTCAAAAGAGACTTCTTCAGACTCACCTAGAGGGGGAGGTGATGACGAAGTAGACAAAGAAGAGGGAAAAGGAGAAGAAGACAAGAATAAACAAGGTAAAGTAACACCACCTAGGGATCCTATTGATGAAGCTGAGACCTCCAGTAAAAGAAATGTTTCCCCCATGAAACCTACATCATGGAAGAAGTCCAAAGCTAGTAAACCATAGATGAAGACTGTGCTAACGATAGATGATATATTTCATCATCATCGTTGTCTCAGATACCTATGAATATATATTACAACAAAATGAAGCCAAACAAGATACCATGTATGAAAGAATTGAAGAAGAGATGAAAGGGGTACAACAAGCCCCATGTATGAAAGAATTGAAGAAGAGATGAAAGGGGTACAACAAGCCCTCTACTCCAACTGCACAGTATCTATTGTGCCCCCATAATCAAAAGGAATAGAGTTGGGAGATGAACCTGCCCATCTACGTTGAATATTAGACATGACTGAAGCTCACCTTCATCATGTTCATGAAGAAAAAGAGCATGCCACAGAGGCCTTAAAGAAAGAAAAAGAGGAATCTAGAGAACAACGCCGAGTTGTGCAACAGGAAAAAGATGACATCCAAGCCAAGTTTGCAGAGGATAGAGCAAAGATCCAGAAGGAGAAGGAACAACTTCTCACAAAGAAGATTGGAATTAAAGAAGAAGTCACTAGAGAACTTCTCTCTGTTACGAGCTTAGAATAGATGGAAGAATACCTAGTGGAAATCTAGGTAGGGAAGCTTCTCGAAGCCATTCAACAGCTCCAATAGAGGACAACAGAGCTATAGTTACAAGCAGTGCCAAGAACTCCGCAGGAAGTGTGAGACTGGAGAGAAGAAAATACCCAGAGCACAGTCCATAGAATCAAGGCATTGTCCTTAGAATGTAAACAACTCATCACTAGAAGTGAACAGACTTATGAGCGCCTTGCAGAAGACCCTAAACTAAGGATACTAGAGTCACAGCTTCAAGAGGCCAAGCAACAAGAAACAATAGTGTAAGCACAATTGAACCCACTACCAGCAGTCGAGAGGATGAAACAATCCTAGGAACAACATACAGTCCAACAACAAGTCCACTCCATAGAGAGTAAGCTCATGGAAGTGAATCCGCGACTCTAGCCAGTGCAGGATGCAACTTGCATACTTTTTCAGGATATTAAAGGATGAGGTGAAGAACTAGAACAAGTGGTCACCACAGTGGAACAACACTTGGAATTAGGACCTATAATGAAGAAGATCATTCAAGAGTTCACCAAGAAAGAGTATATGGTGAAGAAATAGGTCGAAGCAGCTTGAGCCAAGATCGAGGAATTTGAGGTAGATTTACCCAGATCAGAGTGAATCGGGACGAGTCACAGGTGAGTGTTGAGGGCTTGTTGGCCCTTGACCAATTTTTGGATAACCTTGGTCACGTTTGACCAATTTTGGGACTTCTATAGGCTGGTCAAAGGCCGAGCACAAAGAGAAGTGGATATCACAGGATCTTGGCCCCTTCTTAGGTCATTTTTGGGGTTAGGGTTTATGTAACGGGTATGGGATGTTAGCCTATGGGTTTACCCATGCTTAGGCCCTTTTGTAATTTATAAATAGAAAATTATGCAATGTAAGTAGAGGAGAGACCTAGATGTGTAATGTGACTAGTGAGCTAAGTGCGAACAGTTGTGGATGGTTCGTGCATACTGTGTGTTAAGAACTTGCAGAGATAAGTGCAAGTGATTGTAAGAATCCTGTGTGCATATTGTAAGAAGGCTTTGTGGTTGAACCTAGCTTGGAGAAGGAGGATCTAGTGAGGTGTGCGTTGATATCTTGTCCTATGAAGAGTGGGTTCTTATGGCTCTGTTCTTGTAGAATATTGAAATAAGACAATAAATAAGAGAAGAGTTGGTGAACATAGCCCCACACTAGGGTGAACCATGTATATCATGTGTTGTGGTTGCTTTGTGCATCTTAGTTGTTATGTTATTGAAGTGATTTATTCTTGGTGAAGTGATATATGCTAGATGCATCTGATATAGTATCTTAGTTCTCAGTAATGTGAATGAATGCTAGATCTAATCTATTTCTATATGCTAAGTGCTTAGATGTATTAGATCTTGTTGAATATTGCGCTGCTCTGTAACTAGGGTTTCGACCTGCGATGTGAATAAGGGTTAAATATTGATGAATATTAACTGCTAAGTGTTATGTTAAGTGTTGTAATCATAGATCTGTGTCCCATATAGGTTGTAGAAAATTGAGTCCTGCAACCACCCCTGCCTCTACCTTGAGTGAGACGTCATCTACTTCATAGGTGTCGCTGAAAGGGCCAGTAGTTAGGGTTTTTTTGCTGCATTGTTGAAGAATTGAACCCTGGGTATGCCCTTGTGCCAACAATGCACTGATTTTGGTGGTGGTAAATTGACAAAGACTACAATCTTAGAAAGATCCACTAGTAACCCTTGTTTACAGACTATATGTCCCAATATTATTCCAAAAAGTGTCGCAAAAATACACTTCTTGATATTCAATGATATATGACATTGCCTGCATCTTTCCAACATTAGCCTTAATACTTCCACATGATATTTTAACAGACTATATGCAGTCAATTCATCCAGATATGATTCCAAGAACTAATGTATGAATTCCTTAAAGGCAACTATGACAACTCTTGAAAATATGGTTGGTGCATTCTTTATCCCAAATGGCATGACTGTGTATTGGTAGGATCCCCATTTTGTAGCAACAATAGTATTATACATGTCCTCTAGACCTATCTTGATCTGATGGTAACTTGAGAATCCATATGTAAATGAGTATGCTTCTTGGCCTCCCACATTCTCTAATACCTTGTCTGTGAAAGGGGTGGGGAGAGGGTCATTCAAGAAAGCATCATTCAATTTTCTCAAAACTAAACAAATCCTTATCCCTCCTTGTTTCTTTTCTTGCACTACCATAGGACTTATCCATTCAGATTACTCTACTGGTTCTATGATACCAACTTCCAACATTCTATCAATTTCAGCCTTCACTTTCTACTTATACACTGGGTTGAATCTGTAAGGTATTTGTGTGATAGTTCTTTCCTCAATTTAAAGAGGTATATTAATCTCTCCTAGAAACAACTAGGAGAGATGAAACTTTATCTTGATAGGTGAAAAAAATACTTATGACTCCAAATATGAACCTTCCACCTCTCTTTCTCCTTCAACTTCTGTAATTTGAATGTTGCATGAGTCATATTCATCTGGTGTGTCCTCTTTAACATGATAGCATGCCAATAGTTCTTTGACTATATGTATGTTCTGTTGTTCGTACTATGTCATGAGTTCAACCTCCGATTCATCAATAAATATTACACCTTTAATCTACTTCAGGGATGAATCAATGTTGGGGTTCTCATGTTCAAATTAGAAGGTTACTACAATTTGTTTTTGTAATGTTGTCCATTCAGTAGTATCTTTGCACATCTCTTGGTCTACGTACCAGTTTTATGGAATTCCTTCCAATGTGTGGATGAAATGATGAGGCAATTCTTCTGGTGGTGTCATCCTCCATTGTTTCCTTCACTTCTCCAAGTGTTCTGTTGGTTTCCCTTTCCCATCATACCTATGCATTTTATTGCTTCCTTGTTCTGCGTTGAATCTAATACACATTAATCATTTGCATTGGTAACAATCCTAAATTGTTTATTTATGCACACCAAACCATCTTGTAGGTTTTTCCTCAAGTTCAATATCTAGGGCTATGAGTCTCTTATTTTCCAATACTTCTTCTTCATACTTTGTCAGGAATTCTTCTAAATCATTTACCCCATGAAAGCTGGGAGGTTATTTTATCTATGTACCAACCCATCTTACTGTGCGGTCTAGTCTTGTGCACCTTCTCATGGAAACTTCATGTAATATCTGTTTCCAATTCTCCAAACCTGTATTTGAGTCAAAACAACATGATGTGATGCTTCTCGAGCTGATTACCCCATATGCATTTGGGTTAACATAATATTCTTCTCGCACTGTGGTTCTGTACAATTGGTTGATTTCCTTTAAATCTAAGCAAGTGGGTTCTAGAAACCTTCATCCTTCTGAAGGATATAATGGTGTAATGAATATGTATTCACCTAATTTGAATGTCATTTTCCTTGTATTAAAGTGGATTATGGCATGGTTTTCAAATTACCAATCCAGTTCAAGCAATGTTTGATATAGTGTTGTGCCATCTACAATCTCTATTACTTAAAAGTATTCCTTAGTGCGCACTCCATCCAAATCTATCGTCATACCTTTAAGCCTTCCAATTGGTAAAACTCTGTGTTGATTTTCTAATTTTAGATGGACAGGTGAATAGCCTAATGTGGGTTCTCACATTCACTGCCATGTCTTCTTAGGTAAAACATTTACCTCAGAGCCTAAGTCTAGTATAATATTCTCCATATTGAAATCTCTATTGTTGGCATTCAACCTGAATTCTATGCTTGTTCTCCTTATTTTATGGAGGTGATTGATTGTTTTCTGCTCTAACTTCCCCTCCACCTCTGTGTTACATATTTCTGACATATTTTGAAAAAAAATAACAGATGATGGATCATTCATTAGCTTAACATAGGATTGCAGAAAAGTCTTTATGGTACTTACTTGCACTAAAGGTTGTGCTTCACTGGTGTGGTCCATTGATGAGGGAATTTTGTACATTGGTATGTTCCGAGTGTGTTGTGCCACTGATGTATATGAAACATATTGTTTGAGGAACTCCTGTCTAACCTACTTGAATGCCTCCTTTTCTTTCCGTGCATCAAACTGTTTCTATGTTTAAGTATTTTTCTTCACCCATTGGTGTTGTGATGGATCCTGTCTCACTATGTCAAGTCCTGTCTTAGAACCTCCTCATGTGACTATGTTGATATTTCTTCCATCATCCATAGATTTTGTAGAGTTCCATTGAACATTTGGGATTTTCCGGTTCCTCTTTTCTTGAATCTTTCCCAAAGTGTTGGGCATTCTTCTGTATCATGGCCTGTTGCGAAACAGTACATACATGTCGTTGGTGGGAGTGTACATTCCCTTGCATAATGTCTTGGATGTTGGAAGTTGTGGCACACTATTGGACCTCTGCCTCTTCAAAATCCTCCTCTACCTTTTCCTCCACCTCTGTATCTAGCCTGATCTCCTCATTGTGTGTTATACTGTGG
This sequence comes from Picea abies, assembly GCA_900067695.1. Classification (NCBI taxonomy): domain Eukaryota; kingdom Viridiplantae; phylum Streptophyta; class Pinopsida; order Pinales; family Pinaceae; genus Picea; species Picea abies. The sequence continues at coordinate 1,396 of CBVK0103805420.1, read as the reverse complement.
TACCTGATTATACTATGCGGGGTTATATTGTGGCTATGCGTTATTGTATTGCGGTTGTACAATGTTATACTACTACTGCATAGTGTTGTATAGAGGTGGTACCTAGTTAAATTGAGGTGCATCTTTCCCTGTCATCATTTCTTCCTACACCCTATAGGTATCTAAAGTTCTTTCCCTCATGAGTTGCATCATCCTACAATCTTTATCATTATGGCCCACTGACTTGCAAAAATTGCATTATGAGCTCTTGGGTGCTGTCTAGTACTTCTACATCATGGGGCAATGATATGGATCATTCCCATGTGTATTACATATCTCACACCATGGTCCTCCTATTGGAAAAGGGTTTGGTACTCCTGTTGTCATGTACTGCATGAAAGTTGGACATTCATTCTTATGGTGACCTTATGTCCTGCATGTGGTACACCAAACAACTTCTCTTTTCTCTTTTCCTTTATTCTAGTTCAATTGAAATGTAAGATTTTTCAAATCTTCCTTCATCTCCTCTATTGCTAGATATATCTTTTGATATTGGTTCTCTTCTAGTTTTAAGGATGCTTGCTGAGCCTCTTCCTATGTTTGGAAATTTTCTTGTCTTAAAGTGCTATTTCAAATGTGGTAACAATGAGTTAACAAATAAGTACCTATGTTTCATGTCAATTATTACATACTTCATCTTACCTTTTAAGCATTTAAACCTTTGATCAATCTCCCACAAATACTCACCTGGTTTTTTCCTAATTTCAATCATCTCATTCATGTACTCATCTTCTGAGCTAGGATTTTGAAATTCATTGATTAATAGTTTCTTCACATCTGCAATAGTCCTTGTTACTCCTGGTGGACTATTTATATCTAGGCTCATGTAACAATCTAATGCGCAGCCTCATATCATGATAGCTAACTGTGCAAGTTTGTATCCTCATATGTGATTTTTTTTGCTTCTTGATGCAGCACCCCCTGCCTCAGTAGGTTTTGCGCAACCTCCCAGTCTTAGGATCGTTCCAAATCTTCCCCTAAGTTAGATTGACTCTTTGGGTTCCCCACAGGGAATACTTCACACACACAAACATGTGTCTTCCATAGGTCCTTTTGAGTTATGCCTACATGATTAAACACCGACAGTAACTCCACAACCGACCAACAAATTTGATCAGGGCTTTTTCCCTTTCGAGATTTCGGATTTCGCAATTTTGTGAATCCTATTGTCGAGCCCCTTGTCTCTTCAACATCCAAAACCTAAAACATCAACGAGTGTTGAATCCTTCAATGCACCGAACACACGCCTCTTGTTGCCACTTATTTTGGCTTTTCGAGACTTGAGTGATCGACCCACACTAATTCCTCTTCCCTTATGATTTCCCGGTTTCCGAAATTTCCCCTTTTTGGTGAGATC
>CBVK0103805376.1:0-10878 GCA_900067695.1 Picea abies | reverse complement strand
TCAAAGGCAAGGGGCCTTCCTTCTTGCATTAAAATTGCACCAATGCCATGCCTCAAGACATCACACTCCACACTAAAGGTTTTTGTGAAGTTACGTGTGGCCAAGACTAGAGTGCCACACATGGCCTCCTTAAGTTTCTCAATGGCATGGGTTGCTTCTCGAGTCCAAGAAAAGGAATCATTTTTTAGTAATGTTGTTAGAGGTGATGCACTTCGACCATAGTTCTTGACAAACTTGTGGTAGTAGCATGTCAATCCTAAGAATCCCCTAAGATTCTTCAAGGTTTTGGGAATTGGTCATTCCACCATAGCTTTAATTTTGTCAAGGTTCATCTTGATGCCCTCATGAGATACGACATGCCCCAAATAATCCACTTCTTGAACCCCAAAGGAATACTTGGAATGCTTAGCATATAATTGTTGTTCTTTCAACAATTGCAAGACCTTCTCAACGTGTTGTATATGCTCTTCCCAAGATTTGTTGTAAATTAGTATATCGTCAAAAAAGACTAAAACAAATTTTCAAAGGAAGGGCTTGAAAACATAAATTAATCAAGATTTGAAATGTGGAAGGTGCCTTAGTAAGGCTAGAAGGGATCACCAAAAATTGGTAATGACCATGTGTTCTAAAATTGTTTCAGGAATGTCTTCTTTCATCATTCTAATCTAATGATATTTCGAATAGAGATTCAACTTAATAAAGAAAGTTGCTCCATGCAATTAATCTAACAATTCGTCAATGACAAGAATAGGAAACTTATATTTAATGGTGAGCTCATTGAGTTGTTGATAATTTAGACACATACGCCATGAAGAAACCTTTTGGTGAACCATCATCGCCGAAGAAGAGAAATTACTTTGGTTAGGTCAAATGATGCCAACCTCTAGCATGTCTTGGACCATGTATTCAATCTCACTCTTCTAGGTATAAGGGATATCTAAAAGGCCGAATGGAAGAGGGCAGGCTCCCTAGAATGAGATGAATAGTATGTTCATGCTCTTAGGTAAGATGAAGACCTTTGGGCATCTTGGCAAATATCTTTGAATGATTATCAATAACTCTTTGGAGATCAATGCACAAAGAGGGATTGAATGATTGAACATCTAGTGAGAACAACTTCTAAATCGAAGAGACTTCTTCTAAATCTGTTTTCTCTTAAGTATTCATCAATACGATAGTATCACGCCTTTGATGCCTACTTCAATGCGTACAATGCTTTCTTCAAAAGACACACCAAGTGTTCCTTGATAGGTTCAACAAATACTTCAGGTTGTTCCATTTAGACTTCCTCATCAATGAACCCTTTAAAAATGCATTAATTACATCCATTTTGCAGATAATCCAGCTAAGACTAAGCTAACAACACTGAAATAATTCCAATGGTGTTCATTTTTGTTGTCGACGCAAACTTTTCCTCATGGTCCATACCTTTTCTCTGATGATAAGCTTTTGCAATCACACCTTTCGCTTATCCATTATACCATTATATTTGTACTTTGTTTTGTATACCCACTTAGAAAATATAGTTTTCTTTACTTCTAGGAGTTGAGCTAACTCACAAGTTCAATTCTTCTAGATTGAATCCATTTCAATCTCCATTGCTTCTTGCCACTCAAATTTGTTGCTTGCTTCTTCAGATATATGCAGTTCAATTAAACCCATTAAAGTGGTCATTAGCGCAAAATACACCATTGGTCAATTGTTTCCCATTTCACGCACATATTTTGAACAACACTGAAATAATTCCAATGGTGTTCATTTTTGTCGCCAACGCAAACGTTTCCTCATAGTCCATGCCTATTTTCTGATGATAAGCTTTTGAAATCACACCTTCCACTTGTCCATTATACCATTAGATTTGTACTTTGTTTTGTATACCCACTTAGAAATTATAGTTTTCTTTACTTTGAGGAGTTGAGCTAACTCACAAGTTCAATTCTTCTAGATTGAATCCATTTCAATCTTCATTTCTTCTTGCCACTCACATTTGTTGCTTGCTTCTTCAAATATATGCAATTTAACTAAACCCGTTAAAGTGGTCATTAGCGCAAAATACACCATCGGTTAGTTGTTTTCCATTTCACGCACTTCTTTTGATCTACAAAGTTTCTACATCCTTCCAATTTGCAGCTTGTTTTTTGTTTGCAAGTTTTCACCCTTTCCCTATCTTCCGGGCTCTAATATGCCTGAATTTTCCAAGTCTTTGGTACCACTCCAACCTCTTATTCATTGATTTGCTACAACATTCTTTAGTCAACGCTTCATCCTCTAAAACATTACTTCCTTCAAGTTCATCCAAACGATATCAAAACCAAATTGGCTCTGCCAAAACCAATTGATCTAACCAATTCCTAGGGTCCACCAGTCCAAACGGCAATCTCAAATTGGAAATGGCTCGTTCTATACAAAACCAACGATATTTCCTAAACCAACTGGTTTAGTATGGCAATCTCAAACCGAAAATGGTTAATTCCATACGAAACAAGTTGATCTGTCACCACTGTAATTACTAGTAATATTAAATTCTTAAAATAAAAACTAACATTCTCCTTTATCTTTCCTTTTCTATTTTTTTACTTAAATTTTTAACATTACCATTAATTGTTCCGATTTCCAAGATGTTTGAGAGTGGTTCCATCCTCATCGGACTTCATATGGGGAAAGTAGAATTTCAAATCTCATTCAAAATTTAACGGACTTAATAGTTTTCAAGATTGGCAAGATTGTGGTGTTTCCACTAGACTCCATCATCTATCAAGGTATGGGATTGGCATTTAATCAAGAGAACCAAGCCTTCTGTGTACCTCGATGTCGGTGGTGTTGATTGTTGAATTCCCTGTCATGACCTTCGTAGAAATCTAATCTTCACTCAAGCAAAATCACTAATTAGGCATGTTAAGCTTTTTCAACCTTATTTTAACTCTTGGACTAGGGAGTTCCATCAAAATTGAAGGGTGTTGACTAATGTCCCTGGAGGATCGAGGTAGAGGCAAAGGCTATAGAACCTAGAGGAGGGGGGTAGAGGGTTCAATTAATGATGAGGGACCTAATATAGGTAATGATTTTGATGATATGTAGTTATTTTTTGCAGCATGATGTTTTTTGGACTCTAGAGGCCATTTATAGCCTCTCTATTCATGCATTTTCGTTCAAATATGGATTCAACTCAATGTTATTTTGGTTATATGCACCCTTTCTCGCAAGTTGCTATACAAGTTGCTATATACATGAGCATAATTTACATATTTGTGTCTAATGGTTTGGATTCACATGGATGTACATGAATATATTTTTAATCAAAAATTGAATATTTTATGTATTTTTTTCATCAAGTTTTTTTCTAATTCCTTTCCAGTTCCCACCGATTTCTAGTCCCTGAGGTCCACCAATCCAGTTCTGATAACATTGGTTCATCCCAACTTCAAGTAAACTTGCTTGCTTTCATTGTTCATCGTGTGCTTGGGTTCTACAATGAACCCATTCATCAAACTCTGCATCACATGATGACTAAGTTGTGGTCTTCATTAAACAAAAGTCTATATACCTTAGACTCTTCATCGTAGCTAGCAAAATGCATTTAAGCAACCTATTCAATAACTTATGTCACCTTTCTTAAGGTATGCGAACATACAAGGTACATCTAAATATTCGCAAATGCTTCATAGTGGGATTCCTTCTACTCCACACTTCTTTCTCGGTCACATTCCAAACTTCTTTCATAGGGATCTTGTTGATACACAATGCAATAAATTGCATCTAAATTCACCTCCAACTCCTTTGTGCTTTAATATACTTCTAACCATGTTTTGAATTACTCAACCCCTACACTTTGCAACACTCGTTTTGCTCTAGTGTAGACACAATTGTAAACTACCTACAAATTCCTTGCAATAATTTTCAAATGCTAATGACTTATACTCAAGCACGTTTATTGGGATTGATTTGAGGTCTCGTACAGATTCTACCACATTGTCCAGATCATGTTTGTTTTATTTGTACTTCTATTCTTCCAAATGGTATGATCTGCTATAGACAATCCCAAAATATACATTGTGTCTTCATTTCTTGCTCGATGCTTCTCTAGTTCAACTTTATCAGTTAGAGGCTGCTCCTAGCCTTCAATCAACTTCAACGATTTCTATTTTACGACTGCATTCCAGATCTTGTACTTCCAAATACCATAATTCTTGCCATCTAATTTAGTTTTAAAGGCGGAATTCTAAACAAGGGTGCCACTGCTGGAGTCTTCAGCCCCCCCTCACTCCCAATTTATGGGTTTTTAGCAACTCTTCCAAAAACTTCCAGAACCAGTCATCAGAACTCTTCAAAAAACTTCCAGAACCGCAACTTGAGCTCTGACTTCAATCTCCAGGAGCCGCAATCATTGGCTCTGATACCATGTGAGAAATTCTGACTTTCTATGTTCAGGCTTTTCTGAGTACACTGATACAAAAAAAGGCAAAGCTTCAGGGCAGCAGGTTCAGAACAGTGCATAAGGTTATCGATTACTGCAAACTCTAATTCTTATACCACTACAAATATGGTCTGCAGACCAATCACTTGAATAGAATTGCGGTCAACAGTTCCACCAAAGTTACTTTAACTTATTCTGTTAACTGCACTACACACTTTCAACACAACTAACTAAAAAACGAAACTATGCAACAAGCAATCTCAGTTTCAGCATGAACATGGAGGCAGTTTCAGCATGAACATGGAGGCATAAAATAGTACTTGACTGCACACAAGGTTTGCAGGAACAATAGCTTGAATTAACGGAAACTGCAAAAAATACAAGTACAGCAATGATGCAACGGGATTGGGCTGTGTGTATGGCTCAAAAGCCCCAAAACAAATTTTACAACTCGCAGACCAACTCAAAACTATGTACAGAGGAAAGGCCTCTAAATCATATATGTTTCACAGGCCCCTAAACAAGTGCATGGCTCTGTGGCCCCTTACAAATCAGACAGTCCCTTTAAACTATGCTGCTATTGCTTCAGACTAGCTCAGTGTCTAATCTAAACATCTCAACACATACATATCTATAAATCATAGCTCAGGTTGATCACTGTGCTAAGGTCTTTCACTCATTCTTCATCTGTCTAAATCTGTACTACTACTCCTGGATCCACATGCCAGTTGGATCTCACAAGATTCATCAGGTGTGCTATGGTGGCTCCATGTAACTAACTTGCTCAACTTTTAGTAGGCACCACTTTTCTGAGCAAAGTTGACTTGGACTCTAACCAAAGTTGACTGAGTCAACTTCTGCTTTGTCGCTTGTGCCACATCAGCAACTAACCTTTGAAACGTTATGGTCCTCAGCACTTGACAATTCATTTGTCCCACACATTCGGTCTTCCACACTTTTCATTCAGCACTTCCACAGAAGACTACAGGTCCGCACTTCGCAAAATTACTGTGCTCGACAATCTGTGTATAACTGCTTCGAAGCATTCAACACTCAGAAATTGTTTCCAAGACTTCTCAGAAATACATCCCTCTTTTGTCGGGCAAATCGCTCATCTCTTAATTTCACAAGAGTTATCCAAGACTCCATGCCAATGCTACTCTTGTATCTTCCAGCGTCAATTGTTTTCCAATGGTAGCATTAATGTATAGTTGACTTCTTAAACTATTAAATACTAGCTTACTTTTTCTGGTCTGTAAAGAATAAAATGTTTTCTGAACTTCAAAATCTCAAAAGTTCTCCGTGTAAAACATACTGAAGAACTTCTGCAAGTTATACCAGGCTCCAGCACAGATTAGATGATTGTCATCAAATCTGTATCAATCCTATTGCTATGCAGGCCTCGCCGCTTTCATTTAACAAGAACTGACTGAATAAATTATGTTGGAATTATGACAACAATTAGTTATGGTAATAATAGAACTGACTGAATAAATTATGTTGGAATTATGACAACAATTAGTTATGGTAATAATACAAATTTACATATGGTAAATGTTTGGTAGTTTGTATTTTACCCCTTGAAACTTGACCTGCGCAAATCTGGATTGGTACTTCTGGTATCGGTTCTGGTTTCCTGGTTTTCTGGTTTTTTGGTACAAGTCAAAACTAGGGTTTGACTTTCTGGAGTCTCTGGCCACTAAAAGGTGCGCTCAAGCTGCCAAGTGATGCGCTAGAGTAGGGCGCACTTCCCTAGATGGTTTTTAGTCAGAAATTCCCTTCCAATAAAGAGCCCTAATTTTCTTGTACGACAACAGTGACATTTTTGGTTACCTAGTGAAAGGTGCCTATTCAGTCAAGCTCTAGTTCCATGTTAAATTTAGAGCTGCTATTAAATTCTTTTCAATTTACTAGAGAATAATAGCATAAGCAGGATCACTAAAAGAAACACAATCACAAGGTACGCAACATTTTATCCTGGGAAACTCTCATGGGGGAGAAAACCAAGCAAAAACTTCCTCCATAATAGATTGCCAATACAATGCCAAGACTTAGACCAAAATACTAGAGAATATCCAAGACTGAGCATGGGCCTGTCTCTCCTCCTTGTAACTACAGCTACCTCCAAAAGATGCGCACTTGTTGAGTGAGTGAATGAGGCGCTATCCTCTCTTATTTATACTAGCTGAGGGGTGCTAGGGTTGTGTCTTTTCACCAAGTAGGGCTGACTTCTTCAACTAGTGGTTAAAACCACTTTATTAAGCCCTAGGGACAGACTTTACAAACACCACCATATATCTATGGTTTGACCAATCCACAATAGGGGATTTGGTCTTATACAAGACCTGACATGATCAATCAACAAAAGGGGATTTGATCTATATAATAATAACTCAAATATAATTAGAATATTCTTCGCAGTTACAATATTTCAACAAGTAGTTCGTATAACGCAGTTACGTAAATCTCGTGTGTTAATCTATGTGATTGTTTTGTCTATATTGTCATATTTCTTGCATTTAATATTTGTTTTAGGCTCTTGAAAACCAACAAGTGGTATTAGAGCAAAAGTTGGTGTTTGGTCTGTGGAAGGAAGAGGAGGCAGAGTAGAAACCCTAACCGCCAAAACCCTAGCCCGAGCAGAGGAAGAGACTAAGTCGCGTGCAAGGATAGCCGCCATTTGATTTGAATTCTGCTAGTTGTGTGAGTGAGTTAATAGCCCGACCAGAGGAAAGAGAAATCGTTTTCTTGGTCGCTTTTCCACACACAGAGGAAGAGAAACCCACAGAGAAAACAAGGGTCGTTCTTAATCTATCCATTTGCAGAGGAGACGAGGGTTTTCTACGCAAGAAGAGGCCGCAGAGGTAGAGCAAAGCCGAACTCTAGAAGCCGAGATTATTTCGTGCTGGAGTAGCCGCTGCGCAGAGGAAGAGCAATCAAGTTTTTCATGTTGGAGGAGCCACAAGATTCTGTTGTTTTTTGCATGCGAAGTAAACTCTTGTGGAGACTGTAAGGTGAAGGCAAACCCCGCATGAGTGAAGGCTGCCAAGACTACCAAGGTTAAGAAAAACCCCACGCGATTGTTTTTCTTTGGAAACGGTGAAGGTCAATATTTTGTTTTTCAAAACAATTTTTTTTTAAAAAGAAGTTTTACGACGGTTTTTAAAATGGAGAGATCTATATATATTGTTTAATAGAGATATATATATTTGTTTAAAGTTTAAAAGGGCGAGGTTAAAATTTATTGGATACACATACACACACACATATATATATATTCAAAAGATTAAAAAAAATTAAGTTTTGTGGAGGTAATTTTGAAGTTTTATGTGGCGGAAGTGTCTGTGAATATATTGCATCAAGTTGAAGTGGGATAAAAATAACATTTTTCCCTTATTTGAAGAGAGTCTGTGTGTGTAAAGAATTAATGGCAAAGATGACAAGTGCTAAATTCAAGATTGAAAAATTTAACGGTAAAAATAATTTCGAATTGTGGAAACTTAAAATGCGAGATCTGTTAGTACAAAAAGGGTTGCATAAGGCTTTAGGCAGCAAGAGGAAAAAACCCGCATCTATGACCAATGAAGAGTGGGAAGACCTGGATGCTAGAGCCCTTAGCACAATTCGGTTATGTCTTGTCGATGATGTCATTTTTAACATTATTGGAGAAGAAACAACAGTAGGCTTATGGAGCAGGATGGAAAGTCTTTATATGACAAAGTCCTTGACGAATCGGATTTACTTAAAAAGGTAGCTATACAGTTTAAAAATGAGAGAAGATATGAAAATCGCAGATCATTTGAATGTGCTTAATACTCTTATATGCCAGTTGAATAGTATGGATGTTAAACCCGATGACGAAGATAAGGCAGTAACATTGTTATGTTCATTGCCTGAATCTTGGGATCATCTAGTTACTTCCATTAGCTTTAGTAAACTGAGACTCTTGAATTTGATATTGTTGTTGGAGCTTTGTTGTTTGAGGAGGTGCGGAGAAAATCAAGTCTTGAAACCTCCACACCAGAAGCATTGGTGGCTAGAGGTCAATCCACAGAAAGGGAAGAAGATTCGAGTAGAACATCCAGGGCTAAGTCGACAAGCAGAAAGGGTAAGGGAAGATGTTGGCACTATAATAAAGTTGGGCATCTTAGAAAGGATTGTTGGAAGTTGCAGGAGTCCAAGGAAGAGTCCAAATTGGAGGCAAATCCAATTGAATAAGGTCCAGGTATGATTGATGAAGTCTTGTCTATTAGTAATGTCTCTGAATACTATGAAGAATGGCTTTTAGACTCTGGTGCCTCACACCATATTTGCCCAAATAGAAATTGGTTTACTTCTTATCAAGCGGTTGATAGTGGAGTTGTTCTTATGGGTAATGATAATTCTTGTAAGACTATCGGGATTGGAAGTGTCAAAATCAAAATGTTTGATGGGGTTATAAAGACATTAACTAATGTTAGACATGTGCCTGAACTAAAGAAAAATTTAATTTCTCTAGAAGTGTTGGATTCTGGTGGTCATGAATAGTACGGATGTCAAGGTGGAGAACTACAAGTGTTCAAGGGCAATTTGATGGTCATGAAGGCAAGGAAGGTTGGAAATCTGTATAAGTTGGAAGGAAAAACTGAAACAAGTAAAGTTGTGGTGGTATATAAGAAAGCAAGTGCACCTACTTGTTTATGGCATCAACAACAAGACCATATGAACAAGAAAGAGTTGGGGCTGCAGGTATCGATAAGCCGTAAGTTATTTTCAAACTTTCAATCTTTGAATTTCTACAAGTTTTATATCTCTGTTGATTACAGTGATGGGGTTAAGGGCTATAGACTGTGAGATCCTACTGCTCACAGAATCGTCACTAGCAGAGATATGTACATGGAACAATCAGTAGTTGTTCAGGATCACAAAGGGAGATTTGTTTGCAAACTTCGAGAATCATTGAATGGCCTTAAGGTACCCAGGCAATTGTACAAGATGTTAGATCTTTTCATAGTGAGCCAGAATTTCTTAAGAAGTGAATATAGCCATTGTGTTTATTTTGAGAGGTTTGAAAATGGTACACTCATGTTCTTAGTATTATATGTTGTTGATATGCTAAGAATGTTTAAGATTAGCAGGTTAGAGGCTCAGTTGACCAGGATGTTTCAGATGAAGGATCTAGGAGCAGCAAAACAAATCTTGGGCATAGGAGTACACAGAGACGGGAAAACTGGTAAGTTGTGGCTATCACGACAGAAGCCTATGAAGAAGATACTGATGTGGTTCAAATATTTCACATGCAATTGGTGTTGTTAGTGGACACATGGCAAAACCAGGTGAAGAGCATGGAAATGAGTGCTTATGTATCTTAGAAGCACAGAATCACATGTATCACCTACAGTGGTTGCATGATTTAGACTGTGATTATGTTGATTCAGGGGACTTGGACAAGAAGAGACCTACCTCAGGTTATGTCTCGCATGAATGCAAGGATCTATTGGGTAAGTTTGGACAAGTACAAGATATGGTGTTCTGTGATGGTCGAAGCATTGTGTGTTTGACTAATCGTCCAGCATATCAAAATGAGAGAATGCATCATTTTGTAAGACAAGTTACTGATGGAGGATGGAGGTGGAGTGGTCCATGACTCCATACTGAAGCAAGTTGTGCAGACATGTTCATGAAACCGATACTATTAAAGAAGTTGCAGTGGAGTGTGGCTTCTCTTGGCTTGCAAAAGAGGTGATGAATGGGCTTGGGCAAGGTATTAGGTAAATTGTTGTCAAGGTGGAGATTGTTGGAATTATGACAAGGTATTAGGTAAATTGTTGTCAAGGTGGAGATTGTTGGAATTATGACAACGATTAGTTATGGTAATAATACAAATTTACATATGGTAAATGTTTGGTAATTCGTATAACGGAGGCAGTTCGTAAACCGGTGTAACCAAAGCAAGTTTTTGAACTAATATAACGATCTAACCTATGTTGTATATATCCATGAAGCCCGGAGAGGCATTTTGTAATGTTATAAACCCGTCTTGAATAATAAGACATGCCGATACCTTGCCCCGTGGAGGTTTCCTTGACACATTGTTAGGATTTTACCACGTAAATCTCATATGTTAATCTATGTGATTGTTTTGTATAGCCATATTTCTTGCATTTAATATTTGTTTCAGGCTCTTGAAAACCAACAAATTAAAACTTTTCTAGTGTTCCACACATATGTCAGCTAGAACATAGATTTTAGAAATCTTCTGTCTTTTGCCCGTAGACTATAATGCTCCTTACTCTTGAAATTGTGTGACTTGTTAAACTACATACCCATTAGCTTTTCTTTATTTTAAAAACAGTGCTGTATACTATGTAAAATCGTTCTGATTTTAATATTTGTGAGTTTCTTTATTTTAAAAACAGTGCTGTATACTATGTAAAATCATTCTGATTTTAATATTTGTGAGTATTCAACTAAAGAACCATTCT
>CBVK0103805280.1:0-13993 GCA_900067695.1 Picea abies | reverse complement strand
TTAATTGGTAAACCGTAACTGGCAAATTTTTAATTGGTAAACCATATCCTACAAATTTTAATGACTGACAAATTAAAATATTACCCTTCCTATGAAATTTTAAGTTTTTTTTAACATTTTCGAAATAACTTTTAAAAATTGAAATTAAATTTTTTTTTTACATGTAATTATTTAATAACCCTTCTGAGACGTGTTGGACCCCCTCTGACGGGCTGTGACGTGTTGAATTTTGATCGTTTTTCACGATTCATATACTATCCTTCTCATATTCACTTTTGTTTGTCGATTTTTGCTTTTATGGTCAATGCACTAACGATCCTAAGATTCACTTAAGGAATTGTCCAAGTATCGGGGATCATAGGTACATTGGATTGTCTTTATGATGGGGATAATTGCGTTCATGAGATGTTACTGAGATAATTGTTGAACCATGGCTTAAGTATTTATTTAAGGAATTGTTGAAGTAGGGGTCTACTTGTTGTAAGAAGGGGGTGGATAGAATGGATAGAATACCATGGAGTTAATAAAAATTTGATGTTGCAACCGAGTTAACATTCATAATAAATGTTTGATTTAAGACAATTCCCTAATTGGTACATATAGACATATCCAGAATTTGTGAGTGGTACAAAACTTCCCATGTAACGCAAGGGAAAAACCTCGATTATACAATCTCTCTTTCACATGTGATTAGCCCTCAAGTAGTTGGTCTATAAAATCTCAAGATTCTATTCAGTCTATAGAAAATTATAATAACTAGAATTAAGAATAAAACTCAATGCTATTACAAATTTCATAAAATAAGACTTCACCGGTACTTCCCAGCCAACTCCAGGGGTACTCTTCTTCCCCGTTATCTCCCCAAGCCGCAAAGGGGCCACACACACTCATACCTGGAAATGCTCTATCTCCCATATTTCCTCGCAAGGTAGAGCCACCACTCTCTCTCAGGCTAGGTATCCCAACTCTGACAAGTAAAACCAGTCAAAAATTATGCAGCATAACTTTACCCATAACCAATGTGTTTTTCTCATCTAGGCCATTTGTTTTATAGAAATTCTCCATGACTCATCCCCACCTGCACAATTAATTTTATTTTTAATAAAATAATTTAGAATTATTTCCCCCTTACAGTTGTCATCCTCTCCCCCAAGTTGCACAAGTAATTCCACAATTTATTTTAATAAAGTCAATTTCCCTCACCCTTCCTAGAAGCGCTCCTTAAATCACTCCATGTTGTTTCTTTATTCCCCTGATTTCCAATTAATGATAAATGCCTTACTAAATCTGAGTTGAGTTAAAATATGATTTTTCTCCTTGTTAGACTAGTGTTAACTAGACTCTAGATACATTTCTATGCGGACACATTCTTTCAACTTTATTCCATTCTTACTTTAAATTCCAATTTGGTAATTTCTTACACATATGTGTATTAAATCAATCTTCAAGTTTATTTTATTTTTCTTAATTTCTAAAATTGATTTACGTCATCCCCTCATTATTTAATTTATAATTTAGTTTTAGTCTTCTACTAACTCAGACTTAGGCTTAATTTTTTGAATGTGATTAGATTTTCATTTGGGGATTTATAAGTAATAATTTCAATCCTTAATTAATTAATTAAAATCGTCAATGTTTACAAAATTTACAAGGTTTAATTATTCCCCCAAGGTTTTCTAGGCCCCGCTAGGTTCATTGACTCAAGTGTTACTTTTGCGATGTGCCCTTCAAGACGCACTCCGTGCTCCAAGGGTGCCACTATCATTTGACTTGTTTTGGTAGTTGTCCAACCCCTCGAGTGAGCATTCCATTCAGACGACCTTGTGAAAGACTAAGGTCTTATAAGGAATAAGGACCTTGTCTTATTCTGTGCCCCTTATAAATCTTTGTGAGTGACTATCTATGTCTCCCCTCACAACATCTTGGACCTCTCAAACTAGGTAATCATTAACCTACAATTCGAGCCACGACGTGAGTGTTAGTAGGCTGCGACAGGGACACTGCCACACCTCTCCCTCAATATTTGGTCTATGTGCACGGCCCATTTAATCCTTATGTGAGTCATATTAGCAAGCATTCGTCAGCCTGCATCCATCAACGAAACATTGTTAATGATCCATATATAAAATCATACCATAAACGATCATATGTCACATATGCATACATGAAATACTCAAACCAATACAATCCACTCCCTGACTCAATCTAAAGTCCAAGGAGGTCCATTGATTCCCTCGACATCCACAATTCATCAAGTGTTCTACACACTCAAGGAAACTCGTCAATAGAATATGTCAATACACATATAAAAAATAACATAATGTCATAATCCATCAACATCATCATAAAAATCCATAAATAAGACAATAACCATGTACTATAACCGGATCACTTGCAGGCAAATGTCATCAAAGAATAAGTCAATAACATGTGCTTGCAAGGGCGGGGTGTTACAAGTTGTTGCAACAAAGATTAAGGACTAAAAATGGACTCGTAACATACACAAGTTCTAGAAAATATGAATCCATATAAAATAAGGAAACTAAACCATGCTTTTGCAATGTCTTATTAACTTTATCAATCATGATATTGATCTAATTTGATATGAAAACTACCCAATTAAACACTACTTATGAAATGGCTATTATATAATCCATTGGAGCACATCCATCTGTGAACCAAGAGCCATCCTTCTTTCTATACAGTTACATAATAATATCTTGAGATACATATAGGGTTCCCTTAAACCTATAACAACATATCATCCATTACTTCTATGGAAGAAATTCTTATATTCCTTCCACTAGCTAGCCAATATCTATCATGTGTAGTTTTTATTATAAAAGTCTTGAACGAAAGAGATACTAAGCAACACTTCAGATGCTGGAAATTTATAATAATTTTCAACTTCCTCGGATAAGAAAACCCCTACATAACCACCTTTATCATTCTTGGTTATGTGTTTCTTGAAATTAGCATAGATTATGACCCATTCAATTTCTTTTATACAAGGAAGAACAGGTGGTCTAACTACGATAGAATGTAGACAAGATATTTGGATATTCACTAAAATAGTATCATCAATTTCCATGATAGTGGGATCACTATGTGGTATCATCTTCAGATATTCCCCATTCTTGAACTTCAAAACAAATTCATTCCATCTCAACAACACAACTTGGACTCTAGTTCTAGGTTTAGTATCCTTGTATAGTGAACACAAGAAAGGCTCTTCTAATGTAGGAATCTGAATTATGAGCAGAATGTCATCCAATGGATCTTCGAAGGCTCTTCTGATGTAGGAATTTGAATTATGAGCAGAATGTCATCCAATGGATCTTTGATCGTAGTAGGATTTTCTTTTGAAACTTAGGTTGTATGTTACTTTTTTACGTTAGGAGATTTGAGGGGTTGTCTAAGGGGAGTCTTCCTTGGTAGCGTGTTCCCTACAAATGAGCAAAACGGAGAGAAATCGCCATTTATTTTTTAGATTGAATCAACCAAATGAATTTTAATTTCCAAAATAGTCGCCTAGAAATTCTTTCGATGAAACATAAAATTTATAGACAACGACATAGAACTAATACCAAAATATCATTGATAACTAGTTGTTATTCGAGATTCTCAAAGACAATTCCTATTTATTCATTTAAATTACTTACCTATTATGATCAATCAAAACTAACACCCAAAACATAGTGTGTGATCACCTGCACCATCGATTTATCTCAACCCCATTGCTTGCAAATAACACGCATAGTTGTCGATGCCCGAAATTCTCAAATCTTTGTTCAAAACTAGCAAGAAATTGAGCAATATGACCGCTAAGGTTGGAATTTAATGCACAATGAACCAAATCCATGTAATATGATGAAAATATATCACTTAGAAAGATTGGATTCATTAAATCCGATGAATTGAAAGCCGATTAGACATTATAGAAACCAAATAAATACATTAATGACTAGTCCTATTGTTCAGCGACTGCAAAAAAACATTAAAGTTTTCTCAGTTTAAGCAAGTTTCAAAAAATGTCTCGTATTGCACAAAACGAAACCATTGAGATGACGATAGAACATCTATTGAAAATGTGGCTATGACAATGTTGATTGGTGGATGTTAGTTTAAATGCTATAGCAAGGCCAACTTCCAAAAACTAGTCGGTTGACTCCATCGAAATCCATATAAAACCTTACTAGATGTGTATTAACAACTATTAAAAAAAAACAAAAAAACATGACCTTTTCGGTGAACATCAAATTTTTCCATTGGCACTTCTAAAAAAATCCATATATCTACGCTTTTGAAAAATGTGTATGGATGCTTTTGAAAAAACTTGCATTAAACCCTTTGATTTCCTTTCAATCACTGAACTTCAAAAAAACTTGACTCTATTGTCACTTTCCAAAAGACTTGCATTGTCGATTTTCGAAAAACCATTTTCAACGCTTTCTTAATTCATATGTTGTAAAAAAAATGTTTTCATCCACAAACTTAAAAACAAAAAAATCACTTGGACTCTTTGTGAATTCTACCCATTTCAAAAAAAAAAAATTTA
Organism: Picea abies; assembly: GCA_900067695.1. Taxonomy (NCBI): domain Eukaryota; kingdom Viridiplantae; phylum Streptophyta; class Pinopsida; order Pinales; family Pinaceae; genus Picea; species Picea abies. The sequence goes on along the minus strand of CBVK0103805280.1, from coordinate 9,435 downwards.
CATTTTTATGTTCTTCTCAAAAACTTTGTTTCCATCGGTCAATTCCAAAAAAACCCTCTTTGGTGCTTTCCTAAACATGTTTGTGGACAAATTTTCAAATTTCTCCATCACTATTTTCTCAAAAAGTTCCCTTATTCATTGGGGCTTTGGAAAAAACTTAAAGACCATCTACCTTTTCGAAATTTATTAAGTGTCATCAACGGACTTTGGAAAAGTGTTATTTTCAGGTATTAATATTGTTTTAACAAATTTTGACTTTGTGGATATATTTGTTTCAAATTATTTTATGATTTTAAATTTTTTTGTTTCCTCCTTTTTCATTAAGACTAAAACATATGTCATTTTATATGAAATGTATAAAACCATGAAACTAAAACATATTAATTTTTTTATGAAATCAAAACAAAATTTCTCAAAACTTTTTAAATTTTTTTGAGTGTCTTGTATATTTAAGGAACACTTGTAATGGAAATGTGGATGTTGTAAAATAACCTATACTGATTGTATATGATGAAAGAATAATATTTTTTTGCTAAAATTCTCTATATTTATATTAAAGTTATGTTTTTTTGTTACCTTCTTATGTATAGAGTTATACAAATTCTAGACATTTACACTTGTTTTCTTAATAAACAATGCATAAGAAATACTAAAACAATCTTTTTTGGAATAAAATAACTTATGTGAAGACATTTGCATACACATTTGTATCATGAATATAAGAAAACATAACATTTTCAAATAACATTAAATTTTTCCCATTAACACTTCTAAAAAAACATCAACACTTTTGAAAAAATGTGTATGAGCACCCCCAATTTCTTTTCAACTTAGCGCTGGTTGTGTTATGTCCTGTTAAAGTATCACATGTCATCTTGACACTCTCACATCCAATTTGACATTTCAACCTTGTAATAGTGTATGTTTTGCATCTTCAAATACAATTGCTACTTTTAAATTTATTAATATTTTTTTTGGCATGGAAAAGCCACCTGGCACTTGTTCTCAAATACAATTGCTACTTTTAAATTTTAAGTTTGTTAATGTTTTTTTTGGCATGGAAAAACCACCTAGCCCTTGTTCTTGTTGGGATGGTATACATATGCTTTACAATGCGAATAAGAGAGGTGGGATGTATTGTTGTTGGGGATGGTATACATATGTTTCACAATGCGAAAAATACAAAGATATTGAGAATAGCAAATATACATTAATTCTCCAGATTTGTTGAGACGCCATGAATATGTGAAGACTGGTGGTAATAATAACATAGAATACCTCATAGAATACCTCATTGTCACGTTACGGTGTTTAAAAATAACAATTTTGTGAATAACAAGTGTCATATTGCCCCACTGATGGATACCATTAAGCAATGTTTTTACAATGCGTGTGGGTTTACTTGAGCCACAAATTTTTGGGTTTTTAATTGTGTGCCTGTTTATTAGAGTTTTTTTAACTGTAATCAAATTGCTGTAGAGGTTAGAGGTTCCTTACCAGAGACTCAGAAATATGTACGTCAAATTACTGTAGAGGTTCCTTACCAGAGACTCAGAAATATGTACGTTTATTAGAGTTTTTTTTTTTACTGCACAACAGGTGTTTTACCAAAAATATTTACCAAGTTTAATGGTAACGAGATCAATCTCTTTTAAATGATGTAAGGTATTAATCGTTTTGTGAAATATGAACTCCTATAATTTTTGTTCGGCGCATGCACAAGATTGATGAGGAGATTGTAGTGGGAGAATCTGTGTATTTAAGGAACACCACAATACGGGGTCACGAGGAAGACGTGTACACACTTTCTCAGTTTGGGGAGAGGTCACGAGTTTAAGTCTGGCTACGAGTTTTTCGGGCTGCTGCTTTCCACTCCCATATCATCCACTATGTAAGGAAGTATCGGGGTGAATTCCCAGCAAATTAATTTCCATTGAAAAAAAAAAGGAACACTACAAGACACTAACAAAAAATTAAATATGCAGTACGAAAAACATTAAGGCATGCACAAGATTGAATAGGAGATTGTACTGGGAGCAGGGAGTTGTGTCTTCCTGAAACATCACAAGAAGCTAACAAAAATTAAAGATCCCCAAAAGGAATTTAAAGATCACCACTACCCACCCACTATCTATAAGGATGAATTTATTAGCTCATCAAAAGAAGCTAACAAAAAAATTAAAGATCACCCAGGAAGGGTGAATTTTACTGTTATCAAATGACATGTGAGCAACATTTTTCTTCGGGTTATGATCTATCAAAATACATTGTACCATGTTTAAATATAATTCATGAGAGCATATACAAATGAAATAAACAGACATAAATAGTTTGTATTGCATATAATGAACAGAGATACATTACATTTAAATAATTGTTACATTACATTTAAATAATTGTTGTGAAATACAACTTATTTTACTTTTTGAAATAGAGGTTGAGAGAAGCTCTCAACATCGTGCATCAAGTTAAATCCAATCCCTAAACTCTAGTAGTGACATTAATTAGGCATTATCTCTAACACCCTCCATTAATGCCTATATTACAAAACTTCACAAATTACATAATGAAAAAGGTTACAACACTTCGTCTGGCATGATCCTCATCGACGCTTCCTCTTCCTCTTCTTCGAGCTTTCCTTTCCACTCATTTAAAGTATAAATGTTTTAGATAATCATTCATGAACTTGCACAATAGACAATATTGACAAACTCGGCTCATCGGGGCTTCCATGAGAAAATATGTGAAGTAATGAATCATCCTATGGACATACCTTCATCTGTTAGATATTTTGCTTTCGGCTATCCGTCAAGTTTGTAGAAAGGAAGTCTATGAACGGAAGGTCTTTAAAAATCAATTATACAAGGTGAATTCCAATCATAAGACTATCCGTCAGTTTGTAGAAAGGAAGTCTATGTACGAAAGGTCTTTAAAAATCAATTATACAAGATGAATTCCAATCATAAGAATAGTTTTTCTTGAAACTAGAGCTTCCAACTTATATCGAGAGACAAGAGTCTTTATTTTACTACACTTACTAAACTATTAACTCACACTAACAACACTAGTAATTACTCTGCTACCATTACAACACATACTTTCACAATACTCATAATTAAATATATATATCAATATAAAGGCAACAAGAAAGGCAGAAATATTCTCTACGGAGGCTCCTCCTTCATATTGATCCACATCAAGATACCAAGACAAACATTTCCGATGTCCATTTTTTTCAAAGATGCAACCAGGATTCCCACATATTCCAAGTTTATCAAGTCTTTGATGAATTCAAGGGAAAATGATGTTGGATTGGCTTCTTCTCATAAATGTTAATTTGTCGGCATTAAATGCACACCAACAACGGATCAGTTGGTACATTGAATACAGATCGGTTGGTACATTGAATACCAAATCAGTTACCAAATAAAAATAAGCAGCGATGGCATCTTCTAGTGGCACTTCAATCATGGAAACACAACAATTATGCAAACGATGGTTCAATTTCCTCCTAGACATTGCAACAATCCCAATTCTCACAGTCCAGCAAATAGTTTCTTCAATAGCAAACGATTTCTGCGGAAAGATCTCAATCTATGCAGATATTTCACCTCTTGCAGCGATGAACCTCGTGGAGCAGAAGGCGGCCTTGTTCAATCCTCATTAACAATCCCTCAGCTCTAATACCAAAATAGAATTCATGAGAACAGAGAGACATGAAATACACACACAAAAATAATTTGTATTGCATACATCACACTTAAATAAGTGTTGTGAGATCCAACTTATTGCACACTTTTAAAAAGAGATTGAGAGAATCTCTCAACATCCTAAGCACTCTTGAAATTTTAAAAATACATGCATTTTGAAAGAAAGATAAAATTATTACTATCCCGTCAATCATGTTTTTAAAATTAAATAATTAGATTAATAAATTAAGTATATAATTATGTAAAATAGATCTTATAAAATATAATTAATACTAATGAAAAATTAAAAAATATTTTTGATAGTTTTTATATATAGAATTATTACTTCACATTTAAAAAAAATGTTTTTGGTAGTAAGATATATGATTAATAAAATACTTTTATTATATTAATTTAACATCATTTTAATATTTGGAGAATAAAAATTAATGATGTATATCAACCACTTTTATATAAGTTATAAATATATCTATATTATTTCGCTGCATTTAATAGTGGTTTAATGGTGGTAGATGGAATTGTTTAATTAGATAAAGAACTAAATCTAGAAAAATTGCTCAATGTTTTAAAAACCGATTGTATTCATTTGGTCCTCCAACCAGTGCACCAATGAGAATATTAGGATTGGAATAGTTCCTATAGACATAATAAGCCCCTCTTTTGCATGCAATGAATTATGTTCCATAGCCAATAGAAGGCAGAGATGAGGCTCTATGATGAATGCATTGGGGAAACAAAGGTTCATGTTCCTCTCATATATAATCAAACAGTTCCATCCACCATTGAATGTATCCACGTCATATAATAATAATAATCTATTTTTAAGGTCACAACTAAACTACACCAAATTGATGTATGAGACCTCTTTGTTTGTGAGACAAGAGACCCCCTTGTTTATTTATATCTCTTTGAAGTCAATAATAACATTTTAAACATTGTATGATCAATGAAGATTGCATGTCCACAATCTTAAATGACTTGTCAATAATCAACGATCTATAATTACCATATACTAAGTTAATCGTTATTTTAAGACAATATAATGCAAAAATGTTTGTAAAAACCTAGCTTTCAAACCACCCTTTTTCAACATGGATCCCGATTCAAATTAGGAAAAACAATTCACCAAGAATTATAGTAGATAGAGTTCGACCATAAGTAGAAATATGCGTGGAAGGGTTTGGCCTTCTCCAAGATGACTGAGAGCCTAAAAAAAAATTAAAAAATGCCTCGATCTAGTGAAACTTTGCCTTTGTTGGTTTGCCCGAATCCACACCATTCGATTCACCTAATATGATTAAAAAATGCCTCGATCTTGCCTTGGGTTATCGCTGGATTCCGACACAAATCACGAAAACTGGGGCGACTTGATGACCCTTACAAAGCTCCGTAGCAAAAATGGGCGACTTGATGGCCTTTATAAAGCTCCGTGTAATTACAGCCGGTGAGAAGTATGGGTTACCTTGGCACGTAGTTTCCCGTAGAGTCTTTATCCTCACCCATAAATTTGAGCCTTCGGCCATGAGATTGACTACCCCAATATACAAACCATCAGCTGCCAAATTATATGCTCCCATAGAATTATTCTTTCATCGGATGCCATTAATATCCCAACAACCACAGTAAAAGCAAGCCCACTGACACAATGAGAGAACATTATGATCTTTGACCATTCTTAACAGAACCAACCAGAAGCGAACATTATCCACCCGTGCTACATAGCATTTTAGCATTCAACATTGCAGTAAAAGCAAGCCCACTGACACGATGAATGAGACAACATTATAATCTTTGACCATTCTCGACAGAACCAGCAGAATAACATTAACCAGAAGGCTAAAATTATCCACCCTGCTAAGTAGCCTTGAATACTTGCTATATAGTATTAGCATTATAATGTTTGACCATTTTCAACATAATCATAGAATCACCATAAGACCAAAATTATCCACCCTGCTAAGAAATATTGAATGCTAAAAAAAACATTGAATGTTGTGTGAGACTGGATATATACGGCAGGATTTGGATAACCATGGTGCATACCCATTCTTATGGTGAAAATTATCCATCTTGCTAGGGAACATTGAATATGTCAGATTTGGGTAACGAGGGTGGATCACTCTCACGCAACATTCAATGCTGTTTAGAAGGGTAGATATTAGTCTTCAGAATCAGTTTACATGGAGTTTAAATACACAGTTTCATGTCTAATAGTAATAATAATTTATTTTTAAAATCAAGGTCAAACCAAACACCAAATTGATGTATCAAAACCCTCTTGTTTGTGGGGGCAAGAAACCCCTTCAATTTAAAGATTTGACTAATAAAATCTATATATAAAACCTCTCCTTTCATATCTGGAAAAAGCTTTTTGCTTATTACTATTCCTAAATTTGAAAAGTCAAACCCTTTACATTATGAAGGGAATCCAGATGGATGGTTTTTTATCTTACCAAGTCCGATTTCATGGATCGGAATGTGACATGTCAACAGTCATCGCTATCACAAAACTGAGTCACATCCTGATGAAAAAAGTAATATTTGATTAAGGGTGTTTATATATGTTGCACGGAAACCCATCCCCAAAAACAACCCTGTACCTTGCATTCCGTGGTTACGGGGACTTAGAAACGGCTTGGTAATGTTCCAGAAGGGCTACATGTTAAGGACGGGGGACTTCGAGGCCGTTTCCAATCCGTTAGGGTTCTCCTCTCATCCGCCCAGCGTTCAAATTTGAATCCTTTCGAGTCCTTTCAAAGGGTTTTGTTCTGTAAGTGTTATTCAAAATCAGAGTTTCAAAAACATTTCAAATCTAAAATTTAGACGTCCATTTGGAAGGGGAAAATTAGTAACCATCTTTAAAAAGAAGGTCGTCCATATTAATTTCATATATTTCATAGTATATTTCAAATATCACACATTTAAGGCTATGGGTTGGTTCAAGTTTGATCATGAATCATATTTGCTTTGTGATTGATTCAAATTTGATTGGGTTCGTTCAAGTTTTATCAGGAATCGTATTTGCTTTGTCATGGATTCAAATTTGATTGGTTCAAGTTTGATCAAGACTCATATTTTATTTGTAATGGATTTAAATTTGAATTATATTTTATTTGTAATGGATTTAAATTTGATTGAAAGTTGGGATTCACTTTATAGGTTTATGGTTGTCAGGTGAGAAAACTTTTGATGTAGATATTAACTCTTTGAATGTCTAGGATTAAAACATTTATTTTTAACTTTTTTCTCACTCTAAAAAATTTTATAATATTTTTTTTATAAATAATCTTGTTAAAAAAAAAATTTATAATGTTTTTTTATAAATAATCTTGCTAGAATTTTAACTAACAAGTTTTAGGTTTATATCTTCTATATTTTTTCTGCCATTTCCATGTTGATACTCTCGTTTATGTTTTTCTTACTACTACAAAGTTGTGTGTACCTTGTATCAACATTGATAGATCATGGCACAAATCCACAAACTACTTTATAAAGTCTTTCATTCATTAACCATTATATCATTTCATTGATATAAAGTCTTTCATTCATTAACCATTATATCATATAATTGTCTATGCTTTCAAAGAAGGATTAAAAATGCAATAATAATAATTTTTTTTCCAAGAAAAAATTGAAACCTCAAAAATAATTAAAAACCATTATAAATGTCCTATATCAATTTTATTGATGAATTATATTAAGTACAAATTCACACACATAAAACAATTATCAATTTATTCCAATTCCAATTAATAAAATCTAAAGAATGTAAATCTCTAAAATTTGAATAACCATATTCCTAAATATTATAATAACATACATAAATAACCATGTTCCTAAATACTGTAATACCATACACATGACTGACTTTTCACATTTTGAAGGATGTGCGTTGCTACAAGAGTTTGTGACTTCACTTTAAAACGATGGCTCAAGCTTTAAGTTTGTTTTGTCCTTTTAGTCCCCTTTCTATTTATTTGATTCACAATCCCCTTAGTTTATTTCTTTATATGAATTTGATTTTTGTTTCTGTGTTTTTTCTTCTATGATTTGTGGTATTTGAGATTCATATATGATGGGTTATACATGCTATTTGTGTGGTTTAAATTGTGTTATTTGTTGGTTTGTTTTTTGAATTTTTTTCAACTATATCAACATTTTAGAGAAAGATTATGTGATAATTTAACTTTAGATTTATTGATAAAATATTTGTCTAGACAATGAGAATTTTATAACATAAATCATATATAATTAGGAATATAGTAATCAAGATTTAAATCATGGAATAATCTTATTCATAATAGGGTAACATTGTTTGATAGATAGATCATATGGTTTAGATAAACAATAAATACTAAATTATGGGTTTTTCTATTTTGTTTTTTAGATTTTGAGCTCAAAAATAATTTCATATTGGTTATGTATTTTTTTTTGCAGTTTTTTTTAACCCAAAAGAACTTAATAATATTTAATTTTACATTTTTTTTAATGAATAGTTTACTTTCTTTTCCAGTAGAAAATTTCTGAAATATATATAATATATGTTGTTCTAAAAAGAGAATACATAAAGAAAAATTACATAACCCATTACATAGCCCATGAGTAATATTCAACTATGGATCATCACCCACAAAAAAAACTCTACTATGTACACTATAAGGTTCCCAAAGTTACACATATTTCCTACTAATCATCGGATTGTAATGAGATTGTTATGTACAATCCAGATAAGATAGTATTGTCAACATTACAAAAAGTATTAGAATGGATCAACAAAATCCAAATAACCAAAGTAGACCCAAATACCAACTATCGTATATAAAGAGTAAATGGGGGGCCCTCCTGGCCATCTTGCCATGTGTTGTAGTGGATCCTCCCTTCAAAAACATGGAGTGTTTTTTAGAAAAAATGTCTACCTCTACATTTTTCATGTTTTTTTAGAAAGAATGTCTACCTTTACATTCTTTTCCCTATAAATATGATCAAATCTGATATAATCAATACCAAGCCTGTGTGTTAAGGATAAGCTTGCCCAGACCCAGAAAAAACCTTGATATTAATACCCATCATTAAAATACAATTATTTTTATAAATTTTCATCTTTGAAAAGTTGAATGATTATATACCCTTCCAACTGAAATTAAAACCAACCCTTCAAATTTTATCATTGCATTAGTTACTTCTCTCTATTACCTTCAAGGTACAGCCTGGGTTCTCTCATCCGTGGCTTCTCTCCTTTACGTTTAGGGTACGGTTCGGGTTGTTCTCTCATCAGCAGTTTCTCGCCATTCGCAAATTTAGAATAGTTCAAGTTTCGGAGTGGGAACGCTAACTGGCATTAATGGTTTCCCGTTTATAAATAGATTTTTTTTAATGAATCCATTTCATTTAAAACAAATTAATATATAATTTAAAAAGGTAAAAGGTAAAGATTTGTATAACTCTATATGTGGATAATCTTATATAATATTATTATTAAATTATGTTATTTATAATTGTATTTGTAAAAAAAAAAATATATTTTTTATTATTTTAAAATTATAAATATTAATGCTCTTGGGGGGCAGCTCAATTGGCAAGTGCCGTGAAAATGAAGTTTCATGAGGTTTTGAATTCAATTCCCCCAGACTTACAATGTATGCTGCCTAAAGGGCATCGTGGGCACACCTAGAGATTATACACACACACACACACACACACACACACACATATATATATATATATA
>CBVK0103805255.1:0-22940 GCA_900067695.1 Picea abies | reverse complement strand
AAAAAAAAAAAAAAAAAAAAAAAAAACATATTTTAAAACTTCAATAACTTTACTTCCCGGACTCCGTTTTGGAGGATTATTTTTTTAAATTTGGTGTTTTTATGAGAGTAACTCAGATATACAACCAATTTCTACAAATTGTGCACAAAAATATACAAAAAATTTCCAGAATGTTGCAGCCCTCTTTTTCTTCTTCGAAAATAAATAAATAAAAATAAAAAACAAAATAAAATAAAAATATGTTCCCACACTTCCTGCCAAAGAAAGTGCTCTGATACCAATTGTTAAGAACCGAATAATTTCATATAGAAACACCATAAATATTCATATAACAATATATAAGAAACCACACTTTATTATAGAAAACCCTTGAGGTAGGGCAACACCATACAATGGATCCTATTGTGGAATGGATCCTCTCCTGTTCACTTTTCTCTTCGACGAGGGGGCATCCTCCTATCGAGATGCATGATCCAAATACAATACTTCTCAAATTATCTTATTACATTGCTTGAACCCCTTTATATTTTTCTACCACCCACCTATGAACATTCTAGAGGAGGAACCTTCTAAGAAGCCCTCTTACATTTATTACATCTAACTACCATAATGGACCTTATTTAATACTATAGTGGAACTATTCCATTAAGAACCAAATAATTGCATATAGAAACACCACAAAGATTCATAAAAAAATATAGAAGAAACCATACTTTATTATAGAAAATCCTTGAGGTAGGAAAACACCATACAGTGGATCCTATTGTGGAAGGGATCCTCTCCTCTTCACTTGCCTCTTAGAGGGGGAATCCTCCTATTGAGATACACGCTCCAAATACAATACTTCTCAATTTGTCTCATTACATTACTTGAACCCCTTTATATAGTTCTACCACCCACCTATGAGCATTCTGGAGGAGGAAGCTTCTAGAAGTGGAACCTTCTAAGAAGTCCTCTATATATAACTACCATAGTGGGCCTTATTTAATACTATAGTGGACCTAGTCCACCCTATATTGAATGGCCTCCACTATTATCACTATGCCCCCCCGCCCCCACTACCTCTCTAGCTACCTAACATCTCCCTATACATGGGCATGGGAGCATTGATAAGAGTTCAACGCTCCCTATACATGGGAAGGGGAGTGTTGACCTTCAAAAATGGTCAAAATAACAAGGTAAAAGGCACTATTTCAACCTTCTCATGATAATTTTTTCTCCTCCACAATAATCAAGGATTATGGCAAATGTTATTCCATGGTGTCAAAGTTGCAACACTTAATAAAGTGCATGCGACACTTCGTAAGGTGCATACGACACTTAGTAAGGTGCATACGACACTTAATAAAGTGCATGCGACACTCAGTGAGGTGCATACGACACTTATGACACTTAATTGTGACATGGTGGTGTGACATTTAGGTGTGTAATAGATTCCCCCTAAAGTGTGATGTCAGAGGAGAAATCGATGGTCGAACAACTTTAAAAAAATATTGATGCAATGGCGCTAGAGTAGGAGAGCCTGGCGGAAGCTACAAAAAAACATCAAACAATATATATGTATCATCCTTGAGGCAGACATACCTACGCTTGGAATAAAATGACTCAAAACATGGTTTTCGACCAATACACTGCGGATCCATGAAGGTATTGATTAAGGATATGGCCACCAAAGATATAATGCGGATCCATACCTCCATGAAATGATTTGATCGCAACCATGAAATAATACAAAATGGAGATACAATATGACAAAAACATATCTACAAACCAATATTGGATCTAAGTGACAACAGATACATCAATGATATTTCCAAGATGGTGGTTTTACTCGAATATTCTACATATTCAAATGATCTCCATCACATCGTGGGTAAAGCACATAACAGAGTGAGTGCCCAACCCAGGGTCTTCATCCCGACCCCGAAATAGTACGATTCTAGCCATGTCAATAGATGTCTTTATGTTGAACATGGTAGAAACCACTTGATTATCGACCATTAATGTATACTTTTAACAAGTGCGAGGGAAATCACCAATGATGACAATGAATCCCAAGGTATATTAGTACATTCCAACAAATGTGAATAAATGAGCTAAATTCAAACATCTGTGGAATCATTGGAAGGTGAGGAAACTTTCCATTGAGGCATGCATTCTCCATGGTGTTAGAAAAATAGGTGTGCTCATTTCACCATAGACAATATAACAATATTGTCACCCAACCATAGGATGAAGCCACCCCTGAGCACCTTAACCTTGACACAGAAAATAATTCTGGAAGCAACCCTAGAACCAATATCTATTCAATGTAGCGTACCTCTCTCCAGAGCTAACACACAAGGTAGAAAGTCCAAACCATAACTAAGAGAAAGTCCAAGCCTAAAACCAAAAATACAAGTTGCAGTAGTTGTAGCTTCAACTACTCTCCATACTTGTGCACTTACTAAATTTTTGCAGTTCACACTAAATTTATACAGTTGTGAGTTGTGTGTGTACAAATGAGCTCTGGCATCCTATATTTATACTGCTCTTTCTTAGCCGTCTGGGCCAACTTCTCTTTCTAGAGGCTAAAGACTCAATATTAATTATTTTCTTTCGTCGACTTGTCTTCTAGGGTTATGTCCAAATCTTTAGGGTTTCTTCTTGATTTCTGAAATATTATATCCTTGTTAGGGTTACACGTGGAGGTTAATACCTCCCACATCTACCATAATATCAACACTCCCTCCTAGCTAGGGAGTTATTGAAAACAATGGTTTTGAGCACAAACATACCATTCAACTGGTAGCATCACCAGAGCCACAGATGCTATCTCATGATCAAATCACGAGCAAAATTATCACTATCAATATAATATGATGGCATCAAATGCATCATCTCTTGAAGCCATACTCTATCTGAATAATCAGGCATGATGCTCAATAAGTCACTCACTCCACAGAGTGATACAAGAACCATTCTTCTAATCCAGACATATGTCCTAGAAGAATAATTGTTCTAACATATGATGGAAGCCACGCCATGTGCTATAAGAACTATTCTTCTAATCCAGACATACGTCCTAGAAGAATAACTGTCCTGGACCATTTTCCGCTTTGAGAATGTCTGTCCACCAACACACTGACTATCCATATTGTTGGTAATCATTTCCAACACTCCATGGAAATCATAACAATGCCATCCAATAGAACACAATTGTGTCTATTCATAGTAGTAAACAACTACCATCCAGTGGTACACAACCACACCAAGTAGCACATGACTACTTAACAAGTGACACATAGTCACAACCAGTGGAATACATCCACCACAGTGGAATACAACTATTGTCCAGAGACATACAATATCCATAGTAATCATATCATCCGATATCAACCTGCATAACAATATCATGATACAAATTAAGTCATCTGGGCCATTCTTCCACTCACATCTGTGAGATATGGAAGATCATCTTCCCTCAGAAGGTAAAACATTAGCCATGGGCTATCTGGACTATTCTTCTCAAGCATAGAAGAATAATTGTCCCTGATTTCTGAGCCTGAATCATTCACCTAACTAGGCCATTCCTCCGACACAAATCATAGTGCAACCTAGAGAGAATGAGTATGACCTAGGGAATGCATGTCCTTCATTATTAAACTTGGACCATTCACCTAACTGGGCCATTCCTCCGGCACTAATCACAGTGCAACCTGGAAAGAAAGAGTCTGCCCTAGGGAATGACTGTCCAAACCATTTCCTATGGAAATGATTGTCCTGCACCAACCTTCAAAATGAACCATTCTTCGAAATTGCTCGCAACTGTGAGTTTTGGAAGAATGACTACTCGGTGAGGTGGACCATTTTACTTGACCAATACTCATAGTGACTGCCAAGAAGAAGGAATTTCCTAGACCATTCCCCCACACTGGCCATAAGGGGAATCACTTTCTATGGTACATCAACAATCTATCGGACCATTTTCATTACGAAAATGATTGTACGATCTGGACCATTTTCCGAACTAGAAAATGCCTGTCCGTCAGAAATATCAAACCACTTTTTGAATTGGAAAGGAACTACTCATCCTGGACCATTTTTCAAACTGAAAAATGATTGTCCATAAATCAATAACATATCAGTGCTCCCTCCAAACCTGAGAGTAATCTCTTCCTTTTTCAATAAGGAAGTCATCTCCACGAGCCCAAGTTTCTCTCTTAAGTATGCAAATTTTTCATCTTGGATAGAGGACTCACCAAAATATCTGTTAACTGCTCATCTATGGAGATATATTGGAGAACCACTTATTTCTTCTGGACATCATCACGGAGAATATAATGCTTGATCTCAATGTACTTCGGTTTGTCATGGAACACTGGTTTTCTCTGAATGCTTCATATAGCTCCGATCTTTACAATATATCATGGTCGAATCCAATACTTTTGTTTTCTACTAGCTCATGACATCGTGGAAAAGCTCAAATTGAAGCATATCCAAGTAGCACTTCTTTTGTCATCTTGAGAGTTTGCCATGGATTAGCAATCTATCAACCCAAACTTCTAAGTAACCATTCTGATACATTATTTATGTCATAGAAGGTTTTCACCATGCTTTTTTTGTATATGAGATACTCTGCATCAAGTTGTTTGAATCCATACAAGGTCTTCTTATATCTGCATACATGGGTCTCTTTTTGGTATAATCTTTTTTATCAGTTGCTTTGTTGGGAAGAACAGTATTTTACATGTGAATTTCAATCCATGTATACTGCAAGAGGTATATATGATTTACTGGAACAAGTTGTCATCATAGTCTTCTGGAAGAACCTCTAGTTCTTAATCTCGCAATATTTCTATTCATAAGTCAACTTCCATTTCTCCAAGATGGTAGTCTTATGATTCTTGGTATAGTACCTGGTTTTTCTTTCTTTCTTGGAATCTTCATGTTCTTCCTCATGTTTCTCTTTAGCTCTAGGGTCCATGGAGTCTTCTATAGATTCCATGCCTTGAAGATTCCAACTTCTTCCTTTCATCATATGATCATGGACATATATGGACAACCAAGGATACTTTAAGGCTTCTTTTCGAAGAAGACTTCTTCTAAAGTCAAACTGAACATGTGTTGCTTATCATGGCTGCTATTTTCAATGGGAACATGGAAAGATATTTCATAATACTCAATGGATTGTATCATTTAGGATTATCTCCCTCCTAGTCCTTGCTTCATACATGAATGCATGATCTTCTTTTGGAATTATGTAATCAACTCCCTCCATCTAAGAGAGTCCACACTTTTGTCTACATCTTTATTGCCTTTTGCACAGTGTCACACGTATTTTTCTAACTTCATCTTGATTGTTGACTTCTTTTTGTTTTGACTTCTTATGGGTCTCTTCAAGTTTGATTCTGATTTCGGCTTATCTGGCAGTTGTTACTTGTATAATAGTTTCCATAGGAATTGTTACCAAGGATTGTCAACGCACTTCATCTTTTCATGTGTATTGCTTGACTTGTAGTCATCGTGATAACAATCCTTATCTTGTTATTCTTCCATAAGTATTGTTTCACTTAAACATCTTATCTTCTAAGAAATAGATATGTATGATATGTACAAAAACTATGTAAACATGGTATGTACAAGAACTTTGAAGAATATTGTTACCTTGACTTAGAAGAAGAAGTTTTTTTTATCGTGCTTGGCCTTCTTTGAGGGTTCCCTTTCTTTGGCAACTGATGCTTCGTCTATTTCCTTCCTTTTATTTAACTTAGGATAGTGGTTCCTGTAGTGACCATATTTTCGACAGTTGGAGCATTGTATCTTTGACATATCCTTTTCTTGATTTGGTTTCTTCCTTAAGCCAAACTTCTTTTTATTCCTGAAATTCTTGAACTTTGTTGTGGAGGCTTGATCTTTGTATTTATTTTGGGATTTATCTTTTGCATTAGTCCTTGATTGTTCTTGTGCACAACAAGTCCAAAGTTCTTCAAATGTGGGATACTCCTTTCTTGTGTTCATGCTTGCGGAAAATCCATCCCATGTCTTGTGAAGGCCATTGAGTATTATATTTACCAGTTCCTTCTCTAAAATGATTTCTCCAATAGCTTGTAGTTGATCTCTTAACTGAGATATTCTCACAAGGTATGATGTTATGATGTCATCATCATTCATTTTCATGTCACATAGCTCATTCTTCAGACTCATTACTTGTCCAATGTTTCTGATTGAGAAGAGTTTAGTTAGGGCATCGTACATCTTCTTAGATGAGTCAATATGAGAGACGTAGGGTATCAAGTGGTATTTTACAGAGTCCACTATGCTACTCATAGCGTTGATTTCATTGTCCTTGAACTTTTCCATAACTACAATGTTCTGAGTTTCCTTCTCTTTTCCTGCTTCAACTTGTGGTTCCATGATCTTGCCTTTCAAAATATCCAATACTTTATTCTTGGTAAGGATGAGGTCAATCCTTGTCTTCCATGTTCTGAAGTTAGAAGCCCCTTCTAACTTGTTTTTTGACTTCATAGAATAAGTCATAACTGATTTGACTTGGTCGACCTTTGACTTTGACCAAAAACTCAAACTTGACGTCTTAGCTTGTTGAGAGTGCCAGTAGGTGTGCTAAGTTAGGGCGCACTAGGATATCCATAAATTAGCTCAATCTTTTCACTTAAGGTGCCTCGACAAGAGGGTTAGGGTTTCGTTGTTGTGGCAAAAACTTTGACTGCAAATGCAACTGTAAAACAGAAAATCCTCCCAATCTATCTTCCAATGGTTAGACTATCTGAAGATAGTGTGGGCCCATAACCTGTTAGAAAAATAGGTGTGCTCATTTCACCATAGAAAATACAGCAATATTGTCACCCAACCATAGGCCAAAGCCACCCCTGAGCACCTTAAACTTGATAGAGAAAATAATTTTGGAAACAACCCTAGAACCAATAGCCATTCAATGTAGCATACCTCTCTCTAGAGTTAGCGCACAAGGAAGAAATTCCAAACCATAACCAAGAGAAATTCCAAGCCTAAACCAAAAATACAAGTTGCAGTAGCTGCAGTTGCAGCTACTCTCTAGACTTGCACACTTACTAAATTTATGTAGTGCGCACTAAATTTATGTAGTTGTGAGTTGTGTGTGTACAAATGAGTGCATGCATCCTGTATTTATACTGCTCTTTCTTAGTTGTCTGGGCCGACTTATCTTTCTGGAGGCTAAAGACTCAATATTAATTATTTTCTTTCGTCGACTTGTCTTCTAGGGCTATGTCCAAAGCTTTAGGGTTTCTTCTTGCTTTCCAGAATATTCTATTCTTGTCAGGGTTACACATGGAAGTTAATACCCCCCGCAAATACCATAATATCAACACATGGTACTAATTGGTTTATAAGTCTAATTCCTAGATAATGTGTTGAAGTTGACAGGAAAATACTTGTCGAAGGAGGGCCACGAAGTATTCCCCATCATCGACACAAAACTAACACCATAAAGTGATGTAAGATGGTGGATTAAATGAGTATGGAATGACATGAGAATGAAAGTTGTTAATATTGTAGAATGGTTGATTTGAGGTGGAACTTCTCTTGAACATTGTGAGGCATGAAAAATGACTTGGCAACATTGACTCGACTGAGAGATAGACCAAAACATAGTGTGACGATCACTGGGGAACTCTTCGAGTGAGCCGAAGGAGTATGAGGACTCATGGGACTGGTATGACTCAAAGTTAAGTAGATTACCCAAATGTAATATGAGACGCAAACATGTGCCATGTTCAAGGGTGACAACAAACAACTTCCATGATGCTTTCCAAAAACTTAACCCACTTCCTTCAATTCCCCCCCCCCCACCATGATTGGCGAGTACCTCTTTTTTTTAACGAGCTTGAGGAGGATAACAGATCTTCAATGAGTCCCTCATCATATGTTTAGCGAACCTGAAGAAGGAGGGGTTCGGTCCCATCCAGATCCTGGGGTTTGGTCCATATAGGTCCGTCAATGTATAATTTTACAAGCCCAAGGAAGGTAAGATCGATTGTCTTTTCATGTTTAGAGAGTCTGAAAAGATATTAAATATTACTCCATGGATGTTCTTTTTCATAAATTTAGTCCCCCAAGCACGAAAAAGTGTAAAACAATACAAGGGAGAACTCTTCTAGTCATGATTGACTAGAGTATACATTTTTCGTAGTTAGTCTTATGAGGCCAAAAAAGGGGTAAACTACCACTCGAAAGACGACTCTTCGTGGTTTAACAAGCATGAAGGACGACAAAGTATGATCATAGTCTACTTCATTTTTTAAAGAGCTTTAAAAAGAGAATGAAACTGTGCTCAAAGTTGATTTCATTTTTGATGATCTTGAAATTGAGAATAAATTATGCTTGATGTAATACCCATGAATGGGCCATTTCCCAACATGATGTCCAGAGGTTGGTACGATGATCGATACTTAGTGGCGGGTTTTTTAACAACATGGTGTTCAAGGGTTGGTACTTTTCCCCCAACGTCATCATAAGAAGTTGGCAGTTTAACTTCAATATGATGTCCAGAGGCTGGAGACATGCCCCCCAAGCTTTGATTCATCCGTTGACTCTACCTTTGCACATGCTTAGACTCCTGGTTACTAATAGGAATATTTCCACCAAAGAGGGAGGAAGAAAGAGGATCAAGTGATATAGGCGGAGTAAGGGAAGGTTTAGTACCAGATCTTCTAGAAGATGGGACTTCCCTAGACTAACTAAATGATGTCACCTAGTGCTTCAATTGCAGATGGGATAGGCACTACCTGTGGATCAAACGATTCGAGGGATCGTTGCACCATAGCCGAAATTATGTTTAACGTGTCAACCTAATGTGGGGGATTAGGGGGAGGTAAGGGAAAAACTTCCATGAGTGAGGAATATTTGAGGAGACCTACCCCCGCACTTTCATACTTAAGATCAGACTGTCCCAGGAAAGGGATATTATCGTTGAAGAATTATTGATATCTGGTGTGCAATAATCAAGTTGGTCAACGGTCACAATTTTTCATTGATGGACAAATTGCAAAAGGTGAAATATTGAAGATGCGATGGAAATCATGGCATAGAACCAACTACAACCAAGCAATAAACTATAATCCATGGGTGTGTCAACCACTTCAATGTCAATAGAAACAGTTTTTCCCTTCAATTCTACAACGAAAGATTTCAAGAGTCCACAAGGTTGGAAACCACATCCATCAAATGATTTAAGGGTAGTGGGATACCTGTTAATTTTAGTAGAACCAATGGCTCTCCAACAAGATAAAGACATGACACAAGTGGAGGCTCCTTCATCCAAAACAGTGCGGTGGATATTCTTCCCACGAACCGTAGTGTGAATTTTGAATACCAGGTGATGGAAGAGCCTCAGTTTAAAATATTCCATATTAAACATAATCATATTTGATTCCTCTGGATCCACAACTCCAATGGTTGACAATAGGGTTCAATGTTGACTTGGATAGTTTTTTAGAACTTCAAGCATCGACATAGCACAAGGTGGTTGTGCCAAATCTTCAACAATGTTGTAGTTTTGAGTAGTGCGAGAACTTGGATTGAAAATCGACTTTCGAATTTTTCCCTTGGGTGGGCGCAACACTGAGTCAACAACATGCCTCTCAATTTGAAGAGGGGTGAAGAGGGTTGAGTCAACAACATGCCTCTCAACACTGAGTCAACAACAACTCTTATCTCTAGTCATTAGACTAACTGTCTCCTTACACATAAAAAGCTGAGAGATGCTTGAGGAAGCATCCCCATGGTGGGAATGACCTACATTTCCTCCTTGCAAAGGGGCATGATTTTGCACAACCATTTGTTATTGCTGAGTTGGAAAAGGGCTAGTTAACACTACGGGTTGGGAGGCGTTGACACTTGAATTTATTAGGACCGAAACGACAAGCTCACAGGGATACAAATCCCTCTGTTCTTTTATAGAGGTGGTACTCCTCTTTATTTTAAGATTTTCTTGGGACTCTAGATTTTCAGAATATGGGAATTTGGAGAAGTCCATCATGATAATCAAAGAAATATAAAGATTGCAAGAAAAATAACAAGAAAGAAAATGTTTTCTTTTCTTTTAAGACAGTTCCTGAGAAATAACTAGGAACCGCACACATCACATATTTGAAAAAGATAAACAAAATTTCCTCACATCCATCATAGTTAAACTAACTATTTATGATCACGTAAAATAAAAGAAGATGGTCTGCACACATAAGAGAAGTTTAATAGAGTGAACACATGGGGAGCTCAAATAAAGAAATGATAGATCAATCTCAAATACTTTATACTCAAAACTCAGAGTTACAAAGTATAGTCAAAATTGATCTTGAAATAGTTCTCTAAGGATTTCTAATATATATATATATATAGTATGTTACAAAGCTTTGAAATTTAAATGAGTTTGTCCTTAGGATTGGGATTAGGGCTCCTGTTGACCATAAAGAAAATATGAACAAGAAGTAATATGTAAAAGGAGAATGGTGGGCGATGTAGAGTAGCAAGATCTGGAAATAAGATGGGGAAAAGTTAGCAGACTTTGGTTAAACCTTTCTAGTCAAAGAAGCGGAGTAACTGGATGAAAGAACTGATAAAGAAAGCAAGATGTGATCATCATAAATTACTATGATGGTCTCTCATGTTTTCATTTTCTTGTTGTTATCCTTTTATTGTCTTCATTGATGGTTACAGGAACCATCTCAACTGTTTCTTGCCCATCTTTGGTTAATTTTTCGATTGCTTTTTTGAACCAATCTTCAATGTAGTTTTTCATTGGTGTGACGTTTATCTCATGTCTGATTTTAATGTTGAACAACTCACCTTCCAAATCTCTTAAGTCAAGAGAAATACCATGTATCGCTTCCTCAATATGTTGGTTTTTCACTTAATACTCCACTAGCCAATTGTCTATTTCTTCTTCATTATATTCAAGTATGCTATAAAAAAATTCAGTTGATAACCCCTTAAATATCTCAACTTGTTCGTCAAACTTTTGCTTTGTTAGAAACATTGAGTTGAGAATTAATTTAGTGTCTTGTACCTCATTAGTACCTCCTTCTAGGTCTATCTCCATGAGTCTTTTGAACAATTCTTCCTTTTTTAGTATGGATTCACTGCATGCTTGAACAATGTTATTCAAATTTTTAATCTTTTCCTTCTAGCAAGCATTTAGTTGTTTTATTCGACTTGGGGAAGGCAGGTCCTCCTCTCTTCTTTTTAGTTCTGTCATGTTAGAGAATTTGATTCCAAATGGTAATACAACATCAGTGTAGAAACCTTCTTCGTTCTTCGAATCAACTTGCAAATATTCAAGAAAAGCATGTGCCCTTGAGCTAAAAGAAACAATATTTTTTTATACTTCCCACGTTTCGGTTATTAGTGACATTCTTTTCTACATAAATCTGAACCGCTATGAGTAGACTTGACGATCCTTTCAATTTCATGGAAGGTGTGGTTGGTTTGATCATTGTCAAAGGACTTGCAAGGATTGGAAGATGCATCAAGGCATTTTCCAACTCTCTAATCCTTTCTTTTAACTTAGTGTTTTCTACTTCCAGGCCACCGATAGAATCATCAAAAGCATCCCCGGTTGCTCTGTGAATTTTAGAGATTTGGGACGATTGCATATCTTTCAGGTCAACCTATGAGTGAGGTTTTCCCTTCTTATTTTTCTGATCACCTCTTTCTACAATCAATTTTTTAGATTCCTTATAAAAAAAAAACACTTTGGAAAGTAAATGACTCTTCTTCATTGAAGATCTCATCTGCAACGATCTCTAATGATGAATTTTGTTCGGCCATATTTTCTGACTGATCAATTATGGCAAAAATTTTCTCAATATCTGCCTCGAGCTCCATGTCTTCAAGAGAGAAGCTATTGATGTCATTTTCTATGAGATTGTCTTCTTCTTCTTACACTACATTCTTCCTCTTTTTTCTCATAGGGAGCTTATGTGAGCTCTCGATTTTTCCAGGGGGGGATTCTTCTCTCCTCCGTCGCTTGAACTACTGTTGGCAATATTCCTAATTGGGTGATCCATTCGAGCATTGCTCCGAGATGTGGTAGTTTTGGGAGTAACAACTGGATACTGGGTGCTCCTTTCACTAGGACCCTTTCCTTTTTTCTTATAAAACTCGTTAGTGCTGAGTATTGTTTCTAAGTCACCAACATTGTGTACATGAGCGCTTTGGGTGTTATCTTATTCTTCATTCACGATAGTATGAATGAACAAGTTGTTGAAACCTACCGATAACATATGTTCCACAAATTGTGAGGATCAAACCCCTTTATTTTTCAGCATACTTTAGATTCACATTGTTGAAGTGATTCACAAACTCATCAATTTTATTTATGTTTCTGAAAATGAAATCTCCAATATTCCAAGGCAAGGGGATGAATTGTTTTTTCCTTTTTTCGTGGAAAAATGCAGCCATAAATTGTATTGCCTTTCCACCTCTGTAATGAATAATTTATCAGATACATGAAACGAGAGAAAATAAAGATTTTCTTTGGAACATAATATCCTTATGACACTGTGATTCTCCATTTGTTCTACCATTCCTTTTTTCTCTAGAAATTTGTTAGCCTGGTCAGATATCCTTGAAGTATTCTCTCCCAACAACAACTTCTTGAAGACTGAAACAAAATAATTATAGACTTCATAAAAATATAAAGGGGTCTTATGTCTCCATAATGCCTGATACCATAAGGTAACTGGATCTGTTTCACAATTCACCCTCTTACTTATGGTCAATTTTGGGAATTGACAACAATACACTATAGCGAACATCATATATGATGCCATAAATAATTTTTTATCCTTTCTGTAGTGCGTTAACTGGGACGAGATTTTTATAGAAATCAATTTTCCCTAGTAAAAAATGGCTTGTTCTTTTACTATAAAATATAAAATATAAAGAATCATGCGAAAAATAGTAGCAGTGCTTTCCTAACCTGTTAACTTGGTAAACAACCAAGCGATTTCTCGAAAGAGGTTTTTAAAAGAGTGGACCTAAATCATGGTTATGTCTTCTAGAATGGACTCAGGATTCTCCAAATATCTAGGCAAGAGGTCAAGGCCATTGTTATATCTTTTCAAGAAATCTCTACATCCTTCTCCTTTGAAGGTAAGGGTCGGCTCTGGGAGCTTCAACATCCTGCGAAATACTTGCGGTGAAAGGGAGACCAAAGAATGACCTTGGAGCTTTATAATCCTTTGGCTCAGCATGTACTTCTCCACACACCATGTAACAAGATCTTTACAGTCAAAGACCTCAGGAACACATCATGCGCGGACAATTTCAGATGCCCATATTATGTTTTTCTATGCATAACGAGAGGAGTAATATGAATATGCTCTGGAACACTAAAAGTTCTAGTCTTCAAGACCAAAAATATTTAGAGTATCACCATAGAACTATTGTCTAGTTGTTGTTGCCATAGGTTGATGATTTTTCTTTCAGTTGGATAATAACTTGAAATGAATTTTTCGGAGAGATGACAATAATATAACCTTTGGAAAATAGTGTTTTTAATGCAATTTAATGAGAAATTTCCTCAAGCCCTTCACTATTAATGACAATATTTTCATAGCATGCATGACCAATTATTAGCATTAAACCATACTTAATGCATATTGGGAAAACATGAAGATGGTGGGGATAGACTGGAGCAATTTTGAATATGGAGTTTTTCGTGAACCCGCGAACCCACGATTGTGAATGGTCAAAAATAAGCTAAGTGTTGCAAAGGGGTCAGTCAGACTTGTATGCAGTAGAAATGAAATACTTGGGGGCTCGGTACCTGCGACAAGTTTGACGATCATAATGTAGATCATGGACCTTTGGGAGAAAAGTGGAAATCGCGGAACTTGGAAGATGAAGGCTTGAATCTATGAACCCACAAAGTTGAAAAAAATAGTTTAGTATATTATAACAAGGCAAGTAGGCGGCCTCATGACATAGGAACGTGAATGGAAATGGAAACTCGTCAACCCACGAACCCATCGATTTTTTAAATATGACTAAGTATGGTAACTAGAAAGGGATAGAAGAAGGGAAAAAAGAAAAATGGGAACAAGGGTAGGTATAGAAGAGGGAAAATAAATGGAATAAGGAAGTTGGGAAAATAGAAAGGGAAAGGAACTTTGGCAAGCAGGAATTGATCTCAATAGGAGGTACCCTTAAAAAATTTAGTGACTTCCTCATGATGAGGGTAGTATTTCGTGTAATGGTCTTTCGTACAAATCATGTAGGTCAACTTCACTTTCCTTTTGTTTTCAACAGTCATTTGAGGTTTTTTATTCTCCTACTCATTAGAAGATTTTTTAGATTTACTCTTGGTTTTCTTCTTGCCTCCAGATTGTTGAGATGAAGTGAATTGGGCCTTCACCTCAGAGGTTTGAGAAGGAGAGGGAGCAGTTTTGGTTTTGGTAATGTAACCCACCATTCCATCAACATGTGATTCTGGAGCAGGTCTTGATGGATCGTTCGACGAGTGAGGAGCATGAGGGATCAGATCATAAAGTGTTCTGAATTGGGAATATACCAAGTCCAAATATTGAGCAAGAATGATGACTTTCTCCTCAGTGAAAGAATTTCCCATTGCATCATCTTTAGCGATGGATGGAAAAAGTGACTTGGTAAACCAATATGCCAAGAGTTGGTCCAGAATCGTGGCTTTAATCAACCATCGTCACCGCCTCCATTCATGAGTATGAATAGATATGTGAGTGGAGGTGGATTTTTTAAGAGAAGTTAAAAGATTTGTACTGCTTTCATATCGAATTGGTAGCTGGAAGTGTGTCAAAAAAGCCATAGCTAAAGAGTTGAATTTGCTAAAGGAATGTCATGGCAACTCTATATACCATTTCGTTATCGCTCATGTGAGGGTTCACTAGAAAAGTCATAAACGAATGGAATCATCAATTAAAGAGTTCTAAGAACACCAAAGATGGAAGGTCATTACATGGTTGTTAGGATCTTCTCGAGGCTTCCCGTCAAATTTTGGGATATCAAAAGGTAGTTTGGCAGGGATTGTAGGCTTAAATGGGGCATGTAGTATAGGATCATTGGTTAGACACAACATATCAGACAAATCTATTGTAGCCAAGAATTGAAGTTGTCAGTTGACCCGTGGATATTGGTAGTAATCATGTGGCATGGGAACACTAGTAGGACCATATACATGGTGTGACGGGATGGAAAAAAAAATGTTCCTCCCATGTATTGTGGTTGACCCCCTATGTATTGTGGTTGACATGAGGGTCCCCCCATGTAGTGCAGTTAACCTAATGATCCTCCAATGTACTGCAGTTGACTTGATGTTCCCCCCATGTATTTCGGTTGACCTGATGATCCTCCAATGTATTGTGGTTGACTCGATGGTCCCCCCATGTATTGTGGTTGGCCTGATGGAACTCCCATATACTATGTTTGAGAGGCATGTTTTGTTGGAATCATGGGGTTCACAGATTGATTGGGAAAATTTCCTTGCCAAGGAATGCTTGTTGGATTAAGTTGACCACATAAAGGATTTTCAACTCTTGGATATGGTTGTCCAAGATACAAGCCAATAGTAGTAGAAATGGAAGGACCTTCAGGAGTAGTTTTCCCCCAGGCTTGTTGTTGTTTCCCCCACATAGGATTTTTCCCCATGGCAGGCTTGTTGTTGTTTCCCCCACATAGGATTTTTCCCCATGGTTGAGGGATTCCCCTCAGAAAAATGTTTCCCTCTAGTTGAAGGTTTCCCCCCAACTAAATGTTGGCCTTCCATTGAATATTGACCTCCAATGAAGGGTATAGAAGAACTCCACACTTGTAAAGTTGGAGATGTAGGATGATTAGCTTGTGTAAATGTGGTTGTATGGCCAATTTGACTGCTAGCCATTTGACCAATGGGACGACCAATTAAAGCACTTGGTGTGTGATTTTGGAGTTCGTAGTTGGCCTTAAGGATTGTTATTTTACTTTCACCATGATTGATCAAGGGATTTGAAGATCTCGCAAAATGCAAGGTTTGGATCCTGAAGTTCAGGAACCTCAACATGACTCTTCTAACGAAGGAATGGTCAAAGAACTAACTTCTGAAATCGAGATTTTAGCTCCTAGAAGTGACCAACATGTAGAAGAACCGGTCAAAACCTTCATGGATGGTCTTGTACCTTATGTAAAACCCCCTTAAACTGGTCCACTTGGCCCACTACTCATTGAACAACTATCCATGAGATTTTTTTATGCTTACTATTCGTACCGTATACCAACTAGTTTATCCATTAGGAAAACTTTCGGCATATAAAAAATGCAATTTGATCCTCTTGCTCCAACTCCTTTTGATCCTACAAGAGCAAAAATCGCTATTGTTGGTGCTTCTTCTTTACTGGGAATCCAATAGGTTATCTTCTGATTACACAGATGGAATATGGATTCCCCGAATGGACCCAAAGATATCCGAACTGATACATATCACTACTGTTGGTGCTTCTTCTTTACTGGGAACATCTGTGACCCAGGTTACTCTGACACAACCACTTGCGCGTACATCTCTCTCCGCACATGGGTTGGGTAATATTCTTGCTTCACTAATCCAACATATGCACACACCAAGTGTTTTAATTGGTCATCCCATCGGTGAGATGGCCAACAGTCAAATTGGTCATACAACCACATTTACACAAGCTACTTAGCCTACATCTCCAACTTTACAAATGGGGAGTTATTGTATGCCCTTCATTGGCACTTATTAATGGTGTCAAATTTGTGACACTTAATAAAGTACATGTGACACTTATTAAGGTACATATGACACTTGATAAAGTGCATGTGACTCTTATTAAGTTGCATAGGACACTTACGACACTTAAGTGAGACATAGTGGTGTGACATTTAGGTGTGTAATAGACACCCTTCTAACAAATTCATCCATTTCTCCAAAGGATCTGTATCTATCTGGCCTTCAAATAAGGGGATATCAAAGTTAACTTTTACCTTGAAGGGTGTCACACCTCTGAAACGGTTTCGGGTTGATGGTGCCTTGCATACTTTCAATAGTCGTCGAAGGATCTAGGTGAATATGTCCATCATCTTGTTCCATTGTCACATGAGGGATTCCTCGATAATTTTTTTGAAAGGATATCCTACTCCTTCATCTCTCTTTTCTTCTGCCATGGGAGGGTTCTTAGGCCAATGATAATGGTGATCCCCGACTCTCTATACCTCGAGACCCAACTCTCTATACCTTGAACTTTTTAGGGACATGCACTAAGAAATAAAAAAGATAAGACTACTCTGATACTATTGATCTAGATTCTATTGAGAATGAAATGAGATAAAATAGAAATATAGAAGAGAATACAAAAATATAGTGAAACCCAACCTCTATTAATGAATAAAATAACATAATATTGTAGAACACCAATTCGCTAGAATGGTGGTAGCTTATCTCTGAAGAGAAAGATATGTCGGATACACTCATTCACAAAATGATAAATATAATGGGCCATAAGGTTGAAATTTTAACATAAATAAATAACCCTAAATTTCCAAAACCCTAAACCTAGGAGGTGAAGTGCCAAAATGTTTTCGGGCCTCGAGGTGGTTAGTTGATGTGTCAACTTCCCAAGGGTGCAAATTTTACATACAATCTATGTTTAAGGTGTATAGTAACTCATTGGAAATATCTAATCAAGAGTTACAAGTATTCGCAGGGTATGGGTATGCCATGGAAACCCTAGCCCCCTGAATGGAGAAAAAACATCGTTTAGGGCCTCAAAGCAATACTAGAAGCTTAAGACTCGAAAATCATAACAAAAATGGTCAAGGTGAAAAACTGTGATGAGTCATTGGAAGAGGTGGGTGGTCATTGATATCCAACTGGATCAGTAGAACATTTTGGTGTTGGGAAGATAGTTTCCAACTTACAAAGGCATGTGTATTGACCCAAAATGAAAGAATATGTAGCTCAATATATTAGAGGATGCATAATTTGTTTTACTAGCAAGCCCAGTAATAGAAAACAATGTTTATGCCATCCCTTACATGTACCCACTCGACCTTTGGAAAACATTTCCATGGATTTTTTGGGTGGTTTTCCAACAACTAGGAAGGGACATGACAATCTATTTGTGGTAGTTGATAGGTTAAACAAGATGTGCATTTTTATGCCTTGTAAAAAGACCATCAAAGGACTAGAAGAAGAAAACATGTTATTGAGCAAGCTTGGGTGCACTTTGGGATACCAAGGATCATCATGTCAGATAGAGATGCTATATTTCTCAGGGCCTTTTGGACTACAATTTATGACAAGATGGACACAAATTTGAAGATATATATAACATTCTATCCATATGGGCAGATAGAAGTATTCAACAAGAATTTGGTTCAAATTTTGAGGGGTTACAATAAAAAATATCTGAATAACTGGGATGAAAATATGATCTACATTCAACACTCTTATAGTAGAGAAGTCTATATTTCTACCAATAAGTCCCCTTTCAAAACTTGCTTTGGTTATTTTCCACCTTCGCCCTTGGATGTTGTCCATAAAAAACAAGGAGTGAGGGAAGACATCAAAAGAGAAACATTGAAAGAAGAGAAATTTGTTGAAAATTTTAGGTGGATCCATTTGCAAGTATATGATACATTGAAGAAATCAGGAGAAAAGTACAAGGCCCAACATGATCAACAAAGAATTGAGAAATAATTCAAAGTGGGCGACAGAGTTTGGTTATATCTGAACAAGGAAAGAATATAGGGTCTTGGTAACAAGATCAAGGATCTAAAGTATGGCCTTTTGAGGTATTGGAAAAGGTGGGTGATAATTACTATAGACTGAGTCTACCCCTATATATGCACATTTACTCGGTAGTGGATGTGGAAAATCTAAAACTATATGAGCCTTTCATGTTGGATTAGAAAACTAAGGAGTAGGTTCTACCCACCATAGAGGAATTAGCACTAGAAGCTCATGCAAAGTTGGTATAAGATATATTTATGAAAAATAAGTCTAGAACTACCAAACAAGGGCAACATGACCTTTGGTAGATTAGGTTGAAAGGACAACTTCCTAGCAAGGAAAAATGCTACACTAGGGAGAAGGTGGAGAAAGAATTTCCTCACCTCATTCAATAAAATATTTTGGGGATCAAAAGCCTCCCTAAATGGGGAGGTATGATTTGGATGGTATTATTATATAATTTTTCATATATCTTGGTACATTTTGGGTGGAAAAATTAAAGGAATTAGATTGCAAGGCCCATTTTAGTGGTAGGTCATAATTTGGAAAATTGGGGTCTAGAACCTTCCAAATCCATTTTGAGGCATCAAATAGGTTTTTTGGGGTAAAAATTTGTGAGTGTATCTCTTATTCCCTCTACGTTGTTCTACACACCGAGATCGTTCCAATAGTGAAAACACCATATCCATTGAAGCTCATATGTGGAAGTGATGTCTCCCGCAAGTTGAGCTACCTTGTTGATCACCATGGTAGTGAGTGAATTCCACATCAACCTCTATTACTCACACATGAGGGGATAACCATGTGTTGACTTTCAATATTATTCCAGAAGTTACAAAAACTTATCACTAATTGGGGGTTGGGGATGAAAAAACCTTAACCATGTAGAATTATTAGGCTACATTATATATTGGGCCACTAGGAGGAGAAAGGGTTCTATTCTCTAGTATTGTACTTGTTCCATAGTGTTATAGCGTTATTAACCCCCTAACCCTTGGGACATCATCTCCTAGAAGTCACCTACCCAAATCAACCACTTTCATGAATTTCTCCCTGACTTTCTAGCCTAATTTCCCTTTGGTTGGGTTTGTCCTTCCTCAAGCCTACGAACGAAAGGTTTGGTCACCCTTTCTAGATTGCCAAATTGTGATCGAGTCGCTCTTTCAGTGTACATAAGTCACGATCGAGCCTAGAAGCTCCCTTTTTTGGACTTGATTATGATGGATGAGCTCTTCCTCTGATTTCTCAGGGTTTAGTCTCGAGAAGGATTCCATTATGAGCCTCAATATCTTATCCTATTAACCATATGGCCTTATCTCTAAAGCACTATAAGAACCAAGCCATCTCTCATGAAAGAGGAGGAAATAATTAGCAAGGTTACTCTAGCATTTTGGTGGAAAATCTTGGGAAAGAAGCTTGGAAGGAGATATCTTTAGTTTATATTAGTGAGTTGTATCTCTGCTTATATTATTAATAGAAGATACACTAGATGTTTCCCTCTAATTGAATGTTTATCTCAATTCATGCATTTGCTAGTGAGGAATTAGTATGATTACTTGTTATGTTATACTATCAACATCTTTCATTTGTATCTCTATTTCTATCTTAGGTATAGGAAGAACCTAAGGGACCTCAACTCCTGTAGGGTGCAAAATCCATGCAATAGATTGGCTACCATACTGGGGAGATCACCCTTTATATGTTTTTCTTCCTTGTTTATGCAATTTATTTTTGAGGTCTTTACCCACCTAAGTTTCTTGATCTGATTGTGAACCTTTGTTGTGCTCTTTCCTGAGTCTGGTTGAAGAACCCTATTCTTTTGATCTAATAGATCTCATCTAAGATCTAGTTTTTTCTCATTTCTTTGTTTCAATCGTGACTTCCTAGTTTGCACAGAGCGACCCAAGACTTCCTAGTTGCAGTTTTCCTTCCTTGAGGTAGCGACCATCTCTGCTTCCAGGCTTTCCAGGGGTGACCATACTTCCTAGTCACACTGTTCCTTTGAGTGGGCCGCAACCCAACCGCTTTGTCTCCCTCTTCAGGGGGCGACCGACCTCTTAAAACCCCTTTTTTGGAGAGTTATCCTTCAAAAAACTTATCCATATCCATCTACATCTCCACTAGTCTCTTTCAACACTCCAGAGTTGTCTTAGGCATGTCTCTCTGATTTTGCTTCGAATTCTTTTGAAATTTATGAAATATATCTTCTCCTCTTAGTCATCTCATACGATTGATGGGTACAACCATAATCATCTATTCTAATCCCCTCAATTAAGTAGAAGACTTTTCACAGTTGTTTGAGAAGGTTCTTTTGCCAAATCTATCATTTTATTATGCAAGTCTTTTGTTCATTAGTTTGAATGCTTATCTAGACTTGGAATTTTTTGCGTGCTTTAAGTTTGCATGTTTGGTTTTTCCTTCCAACTTTTTCATTCCTTACAAAACATTGTTGATTGAAAGTGAAATTTGAAGAAGAATTTTTGTTTCAATTTTCATATAATTTGAAAACATAAAAGAAACAAAAATATTGCATTTTGAGTGTTTTTTGAATATATTTGAAACAATTTGTGCTTGGTTGGGAAT
This sequence comes from Picea abies, assembly GCA_900067695.1. Taxonomy (NCBI): domain Eukaryota; kingdom Viridiplantae; phylum Streptophyta; class Pinopsida; order Pinales; family Pinaceae; genus Picea; species Picea abies. The sequence goes on along the minus strand of CBVK0103805255.1, from coordinate 1,621 downwards.
TTCGTAAATCATTTCATAAGTTTGGTTGAAAAATTTGTCCCTTTGTCTCATTTTCAAAGAGTAAAAATGAATTGGTATGCATTAGGGTGTTCTCTTACACAAAAAGAAAAAATAAATATACTCTTATGTTGGTTGTGGAGCCTGATTATCTTCCTGATTTAGAGGTCTTTGTTTTCAACCGTGTTTATACCCTATGAAGACTTTACACCCCGGAAGAATTTACACTCCTCCACGCGAGGGAGTGTAGGGGGGTTACCCTCCCTGTGGGGGTTCGAAGGTGGAGCCCCCAAAGAAAAAATTTCCTTGTAAATGTATATTGTAATTTCATAGTAAATCTACACCGTTCATTATAAGGTCGCATATCCCATGGTAGAAGTTATGTTAGGGTTTTTTTTTCCTTATAAGGTAACCCTCTTTTATGAGGGAAATGTATTGCAACTATGCATCATTGCCTATATTGCATTATGAGAGAGGAGACTATGATAGAAAGAAGAGGAAGTTACATGGGGTATGCTATAGGTTTTATCCTTTCATTTAATAGATAATAAAAATGAAGGACCTCACAATTTCTCTCGTGGACCTAACCCATAGTCGGTCAACCACATATGTCTATGTCTCTATTATATTGTCTATCTTCTGTATTGTATTTACGTATTTGTTTTTATTTTATTGCTATCCAATCATTTTTTTCTAACAACTCAGTGAAAGGTAACTCACAGGAAAAGAGGGTTCATAATTCAAGTGGGAGCAATGGTGAAGATGGAAAGTTTAGGTTTGATAAATTTAACGACCAAAATTACGAATTATAGAAGATGCAGATGCAAGATTATTTATATCAAAAGGATTTATTCCTACTATTGATTGGAATAGAAAATAAGTAGATAACCATGAAGGATGAAGAATGATAGGTTCTTGACAGAAAGGCACTAGGAACCATAAGGTTGAGCCTCCTAGTGTCGGTGGCTTTCAATATTTCGAAAGAAAATAAAGTGAAGGAGATGATGGATGCATTGGCTAAACTGTATGAAAAACCATCGATGTCCAATAAGGTATTTCTAATGAAGAGATTATTTAATATGAATATTTGAAAAGGTGGGTCTCTTGCATATCATTTAAATGAATTTAATACGATTATTAATTATCTAAATTCTGTAAAAGTGTACTTTCATGATAAGGTGAGGGATCTTTTAATGTTGTGCTCATTGCTAAAAAGTTGGAACGACTTGGTCATGGATCTAAGTAACTCTGTCTCTGGTTCAACTGGTTCAAACACTTTAAAATTCGATGATGTTGTTGGTGTTATCCTTATCGAGGAAATGCAAAGGAAAAACACAGGTGAGACATAAGGTAATGTGTTACTAGGAAGAGAAGATCCAAATCCAAACTAGGAAATATAGAGTGTTGGAATTGTGGGAAGAAAGGACATCTGAATAAAGACTGCATAGCTCCAAAGAATCAAAGAGATGAACATGAAGCAAATGTAACAGGTGATATGTTACAATATGATTTGATTCTTTCTATAGATAATAATTATGAGTCTTGGGTAGTTGATTCAAGGGAATCATTTCATGCCACACCCCATAGGAAACATTTTCTAGATTATTTTCAAGGTGATTTTTGA
>CBVK0103805232.1:0-15279 GCA_900067695.1 Picea abies | reverse complement strand
CCTAATGGACTAATACGATAGTGGATGGAGTTGGTTTTGGTGGTTTTATCCAGGGATTCTTGCAGTTTTCAGCGCCATGTTGCTTGTTCGTAACTTAGGACATGTATCTTCATCATCCAACATATAGGATAGGTCACCAATCCATTATGCACACTTGCATCATCCTATGACTGTAGCTCATATGCCTTAGGTACGAACCCATTTAACAATGACACATAACCTTCTATCTGCAACTAGATGTGTCTTTCTTGAATGGTAGAGACTTACCAAACATGGGTACCCTAGTTATATTCCCTGCTCCATTCGGTGCCCATGAAATTTTTTTTGTTTGTAGGACCGAGAGTCCCTTGTAGTTAATACATGAATTTATGTTTGAACCTCATTTCTTACTCATAAGCATGTTGAACTATATCTAGAGGACTCCCTATAAGTCTGGTTTAAGCTCTTTTCCGACTTTCTCAAAAAGTGAAAAGATTGCCGAGTGAACTTATCTCTTTCACACTCGTAAATTGGATTTGAAAGGACGCCTATTTGGTGTAAATTTACCCATTTTTCAAACCAAGTAGACTAAGATTACGAAAAAGGACATTTTTTGGCGTTAAGTTGTGATTGCATGTCATTCTCTTGCTTGCAATATTGAGCCTATTTTTGGTTCTCGCTTTTACATTAAAAGCCTTTCACCTCAATAGTTTGCATCATTAGCCAAGGAGAGCCTTGTTTATATCCTTTGTAGCTTGACACCCTACACCCAAGAGGAAACATTCCCTCGAGTGTCCATCTCCTGCATGTACCTCCTTGCATTGAGCATAGGTATATTTTACTACTGGAACTAGTTGCTTACTTGTGACACTCGTTTCCTCCTTTGTATCATAACTTTCATTTGACTATGAAAAAACAAAAAAGACAGGTGGGAAAATAATATTATCTTATATTGGCAGCAGTCATGTCGCCTTTGAACAAAGCACAAACTTTTGAGGCCATATGTCATCAAATTTTGGGTTTAGCATGACCTTAGGAAGCTAAGCTCATTACTTAGAGCTTACTCCCCTGATTGGTTACTCTTCCAGTCCCTATGGAGAGTTTTATTTATGATCTAAAATTGAAGAAGACTTGAAAAACTTGAAAACATATTGCAAGTGAAATGTTATGTGTTTAAAGCAACAAGATCAGTTTGCAACACATAAATTAAGGATTACTTATGTAAATTACACATAGACAACAACATAAACATTGAACATAAACACATGTGCACAACAATTGATAAAGGAGTTCACCCCTCTTCTGGGCTACATCTCCTGGTCCAGCTTCCAATGGATCATTATTATTAATTTCTCAAAAAGTGCTCAAAAACATGTCTTACAATGCTCAAATTGACAAACCGACTGCACCAATGGCTTCCCAGCGTCCCAAAACCCCTGTCTGGGCTCTTTCGGCACCTCAATCGGTCGAAAAATGAAGAAGTTAGGCCTCCTGGAAGTCTCCCTCTTCAAGCTTGCTGTCTCTGGTTCTACAATTCACACCCTCCTTGTATGAACCTGGCTCACACGCTCTTTTAAGTGCAAAAACCCAGCATCGGGTGCAACCGCGCCAACGGTGCAAACCGTAGGACGGTTAAGGCACCTCCAGCCACTAACCGCCTCAGCACCTGGGCATATGGCACATGTGACCGCACGCTAGGAAAATGAGTGGTTAATTCATTATTCCCGTTCCAAAACCGCACAACTCCCGCGCGTTTAACCACTGGTCATATAACAAAACCACGGGTTATAACCCCCACATGTTTAACCATTGGTTATAGTTCCAAACCCCAACGCATATGTTAATACAATATATAACACATATATATAATATATGGTTTACAACCTGCGCATGATTTGGCGTATACAATGGTCATATGTTGGTGGAATGAAACCACGGGTCGGGGCTAAGCCCCGGCCCGACCCCCCTTTCCATTGCATACATGCGTAAGTTTAAATATATGTGCATTCATTATATGAAACAAGGAACAAGTCAGTCATAGTGGTTAGTGGACGGTTGTGAAGTTATTGCATATGAGGGGAGGTCCGGGGGTCGAACCCCACAAACTCCCATTACATTTTATATAACACATAAACCAATAATGAGGGGGACACGTGGCACCCATGGATTGGGCCACGTGTCCTCATATTATTTGCCACCAATCGGACACGTGTCACCACCCGATTCGCCAGCAACCAACCAATAAGCAACTGCCACATCATCACCGTACGACCTGTATGATTCTGCCACGTCAGACCATACGGACTGTACGGACTATACGGACAGGTACAGTCAGCATCAATTTTTTTCCTATTTGTCTTGGTGAACAGATCACGATATCTTCTCCATACGGACTCCATTTGAGAAAGTAAATATACTGCCAAAATCAGGAAGACGAGACGAACGCAATGGCACTGTTTTCGTCACATTCCAAGCACTTTGAAAATTGAGCAAAATTTGATCCCCTGATCAATTTATGCCTCCTGCATCACAAAGTTTCATCATGGAGTCTATGCTGCCAAGAGTCGTCCATATGTCTCATTCTCTTGTTCAAAGGATGTCTATCAACCTGTGTCGGCCATTCCTCATAACTCTTGACTTTGCATGTCATCCATACCCTCAGTGCATCTCAACATTACATGAAGCTATAAGTCCCATTGTGCACCCTGGTCCTACTTTCCTCATTGGTAACTAACCTTGAGCCCAACAATCGATATTTCATCATTGGTCGCTGATTGGGGGGTTTCCCTTGTGTTCGACGACAAGAAATCTATTCACACATTGGGATTCATGCAATGTCTTAGATTCTATTATCCTAATTGGTGGTTTCCTCGCCTTTGTCATCAATTTTCCTTATTGGTTGCTATTCATAGGGTCTTTTTCGTGTCTCTCTTGCATCTAATACATGCGAAAGACACACATGGTCATTGGTTCGTGAACATTTTCTTCATCTGATTTCCTCCAAATCATCAAGCTCCTGCTTTGTACCCCGTGCTGAATGATGAGATATCCTCAATTCTCTCCTTTCAGTGGGTCTCCTTCCATCGACTTCAACCCATCTATTTTGGAAATGAGACCTAGAGTCATATGAGTACCTAGAGGCTTGCAGTCATTAGTGGCAGGTTCTCCCACCATTGACAGTTGGGAATACATCAATGTCCCTTGATCAATGGATTCTTCAAGTGTTCGACCTTGACACCTTTATTCACACTTGTAAGAATGTACTTGGTGCCTTGATACCTACTTTAATTATCGGTAGGTTGTCTCATGTTTGTTAACAATATACCTTAATGACCGATAATCAAACAAAGTCTCATTGTGTTTGACTTCAACTCCTTTATTCACACGATGTAGACTTGTATACATCAGTTCATATTCACATCTTTCCTGAGCTGTTGCTATCTTTAATTGGAACCGTACCTATGTGACTTCAGTGACCATGGGAGATCAAATTGTACTCCATTGTATATAGATATCTTTAGATTGATTTTGAGACTGGTTTTACTGGGCCGTTTTCATGACTATGATAGCCTTTGGCATATAGCCACCTTTGTATTGCCTATTCATGGACATGAACAATTTTTTTGTATATTTTCACATAGATCTGCAGTGTAATTCAAATTGGCAGCCATGTGGACAAAATCAATACAGATTGTAATATTCTCATGAGCAACTAGTTCTTCCAACTGGGTCTCCATTACTCCACTTCTGGGTATTATAATGTATTTCAGCCATTGCAGATACTCCTTTGACCTCACACATTAGGGGGAATCTGTTATAGCAATATTTGCCTCACCTTATGCAAATTTTCTCAAAAGGCCCTTTTCCATTTCCATATGTAGACTTGTTGGCAGCCATTTCACATTTTTATCTTTTTCTTATAAGCTACCTGCACAAGGGTTTTGAACCCTTAATACTCATCGCAATCTTTTAAATAAAATGACACTATTATTTTGCACATTCACACACCTGCCTTTCATTTTTTTTTTCACGACTGCAAGCGTGAAAACCTTGAGTTGCAAGTCATGTTGATGGCATTAAAATCGTCACTAGATTATTATGAATACTCTTGTTCATGTGGTCACTTCACTTCTAACTCAATATTGGTTATACATGTGTCAAAACACCAAACCTTTATTCACATTTTATTTTTGTTGACATGGTTTCAATTTATAAATTCATGATGCAATGATTTTTGGTGTTTTTGATTAGATCCTTGGTGCAATGGTTTCATAGAACACATACATTTTATGATCAAATCCTTGGTGCTATATTCAAAATGATTGTTTTGTTTTAAATCATACAAATGCTATTTTATGATCAAATAGTTGGATCAACTTGTCATGGTTTTCAATGATTATTTGTTTGGCATGTTGTTTACATTGTTTTTGACATACACCAATAGTGATTTGAATCACCAAAGCACCATCGATTGTACATGTCGAAATGACTGTTTCTCATGGTTTTATTTCACTCCACCACCCATGCACGTATAGTCATTAATGTCTGCCTTGTATCTCGGGCTACCTCTGTTTGTTTTGGGGAAACCTGTGAGCATTTGGTCCTGCGTCTACCCTGTCCAACCCTCCTCACCATTTACCCTGCTCAATGCATGCTCTCTCCTATGGCCCCTGTAGTGCGCATAGAACCTAATGGCGTCCAAATGTTGTTGCTATTTGACAATGCTCATGAGGACTTGGAGAATAATGGCTGGTTAGTTTTTATCCAAAAATTTGAGGGTTTCAACCTCGTGGTCGCCCAACAGTTTGTCCTCACATTTGATTGATGTAGGGCCAAAGTTGGAGATGTTCAACTTGAATTGAACGAAGAATTCCTTAGTTTAGCCATGGGTTTATCAGCTAAAGGGCAGAGGTGGTTTAAGAATTCGAAGGTGGATGAAGTGCTGTGGCCGCTCCTGTTTACATCAAGGAAAATTGTCAGTTGTGACAGAGGTATGCCAGTCACTGCCCTTAAGCCTCGATGGCATGATTTATTGGCCATTGTTAAGCAATTCGTGACTTGCGAAGGTCGTTATGGTTTAGTGTTTTTTTACAATCTCTGGTTGCTTATGAATTTCATGGATTTCCCTATGAATATGCCTCACTACCTCCTACGCAGTCTGTATAAAATGTCTAAATGATTTAAGAGGGAAAAGGATGATTCCAACCTTTTTCATCATTGTTTGATCAAAATCGTTATTATCCATCATTTGAGGCTGAATGGTGACTGTTGGCAAGCTTTCCTATCAAGGAATGGCTTTGCCACTCCTAATTTTGTTCAAGTGGACAAGACTATGGTCACTGAAACCCTTGTCAGGCCTGCCATGCCACCTCCTACCCTCCTACCCGCTGTCAAACCCTCGACCTACCCCAACACTGACGTCTCCGACGCCATGCCTAATTCATGCTCGAAGGACAATGTTAAGAAGCCTGCGATAAAAAAGGGGAAGGGTAATACATATGCCAACAACAAGGAAAAGAAGGCTGCATGCTGGGTGTCTAGGTGCGCTCGGAACAAGCCCAAACAAAACAAAGACCAGAAGCCTATTGGTTTGAGCGAAGATTCATACTTTGAGATTGAACATTTTTTGACCGAAGAATACCCCTACTCTCATGGCCTCTGTTCTGTTGAAACCTATGACTACGTGTCCAACCTTCCACCGTGCCTAAAGAATGACCCTAACTTCACCGAAATTAAGCTTGATAGTGGAACCTCTGGTAATTTAAAAGAACCCTCACCTGTAGTAACTCGACCCGATCAACAATAGTGCACTCAATGCAACTCTTGGCTGGAACGATACTACACAGATGTCCCTCTGTTGCAATCCAAAATTAAGTCCTTAGAGGACCGGGTGATTGTGTTGTCTAAGGAAAATGATAGGCTGCAAGCCTACGATAAGAAGCAAAAGACTACGGGTTCTATCGTGTTTAGAAATGTTGATGCAACTACTACTTTTGTTAACTCAAAATTGGCCTGACTGAATCATATCTCTACAGCCAAGGTACACACGAATTTCAATGGGAATTGGATCTGCCGTGGCAGTTTAGAACATACTTTTGTTACACTGTTTTGGTTTAAGTTGTTAGTCTTAGGCAGAAATAGGAATTTGGGAGATTGTTCCCATATTTTTTGTGAACAATTTTGATATTTTCCACAGAGATGTTTTACCCTGTGGCCTTTATATACTTATTATTTTTTGTAAACAATCCATCATTGTTGGGAGAACAAAGACTATGGACTTATGATGATACAGACTCGAATAGAAGTGGATTTGTTGTACGGCTTTAGCTTCAATTTATCTTACTTTTGTTCAAGTTTCTGTGCATTTTAATTTGTAATCAAATTATTGACTACTTTAGATATCAAGATTTGTTATAGGTTGATGCGTTATGATTTAAATTATGTCCATATTTGATGTATCTCATTTTACTCACAACAATTACTCTGTTTGAATTTAACGAATAGAAGGTTTATCTTCTTTGTTGAATGAACGGTTATGTACAAATATTCACACTGGGATTTATCTAAATGTGATGATCTGTAAAATATAAGATTCCTGTTGTTTTATGTCTTGTTTGTTCTGTCATTCGTATTCAAAGAGAATTGCTGCTTCCTATTTACAAGAAGCTTGTGGAAGATCTGGTGTGGATTTCTCCCATCAAACAACTGAATCGAGTGCTGTGAATAGGACAAATAGGAAGCGCCTCTACAGGTTAGTTTGTTAGTGTTATTCAGTTAGTTAATTAACATATAAACTTCTTGTAATCTGAACACGTTTCCTTGTTCATCTCTATAGTTCAGATTTACAGCTAGGATTTTTATTTTAATTGCTTAGTTTCGATAACTTTCATTTCATTCCTTTCTCATAAAAATTATAAAAATAAAAAATAATAGCTTCGCTGTCATAAGACATTTTACCAATGATTTTTGCAAATTTAGATCAAAATTTGTACTTTGTAAATACTACACATATGTAATTGAGTTTTAATTCTGTTGATAGCCGAACATTTAATAAGTAGAATTATTGGTTTATAATATTAGTTAGTAAACTGTATATCTATGTTTTAAATTTGTATATAGTTTGTTGTAGTTATTTTTTTCACTTAGATCAGTTTCTTTAGCTTATTTTTTCTTTCGTTTTCCTAGGACTTAGATCGGCCAATGGAGCTGCTAAACCCGCTGGAGTGGATCATTCCAAACTACTTGGGTTATTTAGACAACCCCAGACTGGACCCACCCCTCTAGTTGACGAGCAGTCAATTTCGTCCGTCAACAAGACTTGAAGTCCTTTTTTTCAAATCCCAAAGCTAGAAACAATATTTTTCCACATATACACACCCTAACTATTATACAACATGAGTATACACATGTTGCACCACTACAGACCGAGTACATATGGTTTTGTTCCCAAAGTTAAAAAATGGTGTCGGTTTTCCATGTCACGTCACAAGATCCATGATCCTTGAGTTTCCATATACTAGAAACGTTCTGACTCGACCCTTTAGTTCCAATTGAAGGCTATAAATGGGCCATATCCAAGCTGTGGAAGGGAGAATAATTCAACTTTGAGAACAAAGTTACTCTGGAGAAATTATTCACTTCATGTTGAGTCTACATCCCTTTGTCCTTTTAAGTTTGAACACATTATTCAGCCCCCAAGCTCTTCCCTACTTGATTGAGAACCTCATTGTCTCTCTTATATGAGCTTTCCTTTGGTGGAGGATTAAAGTGGTGGAGGCCCAACTGGAAGGGACTTAGTTTCTTAGTTCCGAACCGTTCTGACATAGAAGTTTGTAATTCATTCACTTCTGCTGATTACTTTTTAATACAAATACTCTTTTCTTGTCCAATTAATATCTTGCAAATAGTTGAATTGTTGTTCCATGGGCGCATTTGTTATGAATGTTGATGGATTATGCTATTGAATGTGATAACTTTATATATTATCACCATATGCTTGCATTTATTAGTTGTTGAGGACAAGTTGCAGGTGTATTGCTTTGACTCAAGTGCTCAACGATGGACTTCATCGAACGTCTAGACAAGGTAGGCCCTTTATCTTGCCTTGTTAGAATATTTGTTTATATAACATACGAGTTGATTTATGCAGTCATTTTCGTCTATTTTGGTTTACCCCTTGCCATAGAGAGATTTTCCTCGTAACAAGTTTATTAATGCAAAATAAAAAGATTACAGAGAGATTTTTACAATAGAGTTTCTCACAATCGATCATCGACAAATAATCCTACATGCTATTTAAATAGAGATAATGGAACAATCAAGTGCTAAGCCACATATCAATGGCCATTAAGATCAAGGAGAATATCAACCGACAGATCAATCTATGTTGGGAACATCTCATGACCATTGGATTTCCTAACTACAAATGCATACTAGTGCATACTAAAGAAACACACTTTTACCTAACGACACATTAGACCAAGTAGATCTTAACTAACTCATAAGTGTCTAAATATCCTAACAAAATTTACATTTTACACTACATAGGTCTGAAGTGTGTTGGGGGGGAATACTAGAGTAGACATTTTGGCATATTTTTTAAGGCACAAGATTGAGGAGGCAAGGCTTATGGATGTTGAGCCTATAAAACTAGTGCCTACATGGAGAAACAATAGGTATAAGGAGGCTAGAGTATCTAAGTGTTTAGATAGATTTTTAATTTAATAAGTGTTGTTAAATGGGGCAGATCAGGTTCGATCTTAGGTCAAGTATAGGGGTGGTTTGGTCATGTCACGCTCTTATTTCATATAGATAAATGGGATGATAAGCCAATTGGAAGCTCATTCAAGATTAATCCAATGTGGTTGGAAGATGATGAATTTAGGGAGTTGACAAATTGGGAGTGGGTTTATTTTGATCATGACCATAGAATTTTTGCAAGTTTCCAGTGTGCATTTACATTAAAAAAGGTTGAACATGTGGTGGTTGATTGGGCACAAAAAAATAAACAAAGTATGAAAGTAATTGAAGGATGTGAAGAAGGAAATAAAGGTCTTGAAAAAAATGAAAATGGTATTTTCAGTGAAAAGGGAAAATTAAGGTCAAAAGAGATGGAGATGAAGAAAATAAGGCTTTTGGAGCAAAGGTAGGCAAAGTGGTGCATTAAAAGCAAAGTTGTATGGTTGGAAAAGGGATACAAGAACACAAAATTTTCCCACAATTTTGCAAATCATCGAAAGAGAGTCAACACAATTTGGGAATGAATAATTCATAGGGTCAAACAATTAATAGTTTCTCTCAAATAGTTGATAGTAGAATCTCTCAATTTCAATCATATACAAAGAACTAGATAGGGTGAATTGTGTGCAAATCCTAAAACTCACATCTTCTAAATTTTTTGGCTAAAGAAGATAACATGATGTTGTTGGAAGAAATCTAAAAAAATGAACTAAAATATGTTTTGGCTTCTTTTAAAAAAAGACAAAAGTTTGATTCTAAATGATTAGATGGTTTAGTTCTTTATTTTTTTTAATGATCTAGTGGAGGAGGATTTTATTAGGGTTATCAAAGAAGTAAAGAGAACATGGAAGCTTATAGGGGAATTTAATTAATTAATTAATTAATTAATTTTATCTTTGATCCACAAAAAAGAACAAGCCAAAATATTTTGATGAATTTGTCCCATCTCTTTGTGCAATTGTGTGTGCAAGATTATAGCCAAGATATTGGTTGTAAGAGTGAAAAGGATTTTTTAGTAGTTATTTCAAGGGAACAATTGAGTTTTCTTGAGGGGAGATACATTGTCTTCAATTAAAGGAAAGAAGTCATCAACAATGGAAATTAAACTAGATTTGTCAAAGGATTATGACAAGACATCCTCGTTGTATATTAGATTGATGTTGCTTCATGTTGGGTTCAATTATCTTGTTGTTAGATGGATAATGGGTTGTCTCACTTCCATATCTTTTGTTGTCCTTTTAAATGACTCGGCCTCAATTTTTTTCAAGCTGGTAAGAGGTTAAAGACATGGATACCCTTTATCTTCTTTGCTTTTCCTTTTGGTGGGAGATAGATCAAGGAGGGCCATTGTGGAAGTAAACAGAACAAGAGTAATAAATAAGATGAGAATTGGGTCATCTTTTTCTTTAAATCGTCTTCTTTTTCTTGATGATGTGTTGTTATTCTCAAATGAAGGAATAATAGAAGCCATATGGAGTGGCTACAAGAATGGAGGTAAATCTACAAAAACTAACTATCTACTTTAATGCTCTAGATCAAGAATTGGAATGCAATTGTCAACCTTAATTCCTTTTAAGCAGATGAATTTTCAAGAGGGTTTTAAATATTTGGGTTTTCTCTTAAAACCAATTGGTTATGGAAAAAATGATTTGGGATGGTTGTTAGGGAGGATTGAAAGAAAAATTGATTGTTGGTGAAACCAAGGGCTGCCTATTAGAGGTAGATTGACACTTATCAAATCAATTTTAGAGGAAATCCCAAACTTTTGTCATTTCCTAGATTTTATTTCAAAAGGGATTCTTGAGAAAACTAGAAAGACTTGTTTTATATTTCTCTCATCTAGAAAAAAAGAATATGATGGTATGCCCCGTGTAAAGTGGCAATTGATAGTTAGGACAAAGGAGGGAGGTGGATGGGGTTTGAAGAGCACCATTACAAAGGAATCTTATGGAGGAATATTATAGAACATAAATATATTTATCCAACATCCATTATAGATTGGATTATAAATCCTTGAAAAAGTACTCAAATGTGCCAAACCACTAGAAAGTTTTAGTGATATCATTTCCTATAATTGGATTTTTTTTTGTATGGAAGGTTGGTAAAGGTAGGCAGGAAATAATTAGCCAACACATTGTGCTAGGATGTAGAGATGGAATTACATTTCTATATGATATGATAAGGGCCTTTCATGAGATAGGTTTTTATAATTTAAGTCAAGTGGGGAATCCACTGAATACAAATATATGGCATTAGGGTTGGAAGGTTTGCTCTTTTTTTGGGTTTGGAAGGTGTCCATATTACTATTTGGAATGCTTTTATAAAGAGTCTAAAGAAAAGTCATATAAGATTGAGTGAGGAGGAGGACTGACTGGCATGGTCTCATAATAAAAACATAGTTGAATACACAACTCATCTAAGTTATCAAGCAAACTTTATTTTAGATGATTAGGAACCAAGATGGTGGTGGAAACATCTATGGAAGATAAAGGCTCAAAATAAATCTAAATTATTCTTATGGCTAGCAATGGAATACAAAGTTCTGACATGGTAAGTTATGCATACAAGGTGCAAAGAGGGTCTTAGGATTTTCAAGCTCTATAGATTAGGGGTAGAAACAATCTCACACATGTTGATTAATTGTACTTCTACAAGACAAATTTGGAAGGAGGTGAAGAAAATTATATGTTTAGCAAATGTTTGGCTGGGGAAGTTAATAGAAGACTATTTGAGAAAATTGTTCCCAAAGAAATAATTGAAAGAATACATAAATATTCCTTGCATGGTCAGTTGTAGAATCTGGCTGGCTAGAAATTATCAATTTTTTGATGAGAAATTCCTCCCACCATTTCATATTTCTACACAAAATATATTTATGATCTCTTTTTGCAAAATGAAATATAGTAAAGGAGAGCCCATATAGGTTGGAGAGCTTCCAATTAACAAGTCTTAGGCTTGGGGTTTCTTCGACATGGAAAGTAGAGGCCCTTAGGGATTGCGTAGTGTCGGTGGTGTTCTACACTTTATGGAGACTGATGTATCCTCTTAAAAGAAGGATCAAGAAGGGGCCCTAATAACTATGCAAAATTCACTACACTAAAATTGATACTCAAATTTGGTATGGAAATTTTTTAGCTCATAACTAGATTTATGGAAACTCCACTTTAGTGATCAGTTAGATGGAAGGTACTTCATAGATACATAATGTTCCTATCATGCCTATTGGTGAAAATCAAAATGATGTTGTGAAATATTTTATTTCTATTTCTTTTACACATGTATTTAGGGAATTGAATAGGACAACTGGAAGGTTGTCAAAAGAAGGCATTCTATTGGCAAAAGGCACAATGGAGTTGGAGGAAGTCATGGAGGAAGTTTTAGTCTCCTCTCATATTAACTTTTGAGCCATATGGTTTTATTTATTTGATCTTCACTCCAACAATTTTTTTCCTTGTATTAATTTTTCATGATCTTGCTAGATAGATCTTAAAAATTCCATATTTTGGAGTTTTTGTATTTATGAAGTTTTCAGAGAGTTTCTACTACAAATCACTATTTTTTTATGATTATAATCTTGTAAAGTAGATAAAATCCCAAGCTATAATGAAAGTGTAATAGTTTTTTGCCAAAATATGAGAAGGATGATGCTATAATAGTTTTAGAGTTCTCTAGTTGTTCTTGTAATCACTCCAAGAATCACTCCCTGACTATAAAGGGAATGAGCTTGGTAGCTTAATCAAATGCTCAAATAAAAGGTATAAAATGGATCAAGTTGAATGACTTGTTCATGAAATCTCTTACTCAAGACATAGATGAATACATCCAGACAAATAGGACCCTCAACAATATTGATCAAATGGTTTAAAATATTGATATGGATGAAGAATGCTTATCATACCAACATGATCATATACATTAAAAATACATATGAAAGGCTAATTATAACAAGGAAAAATACTAGTGATCTTGTCTATCAATGCAATGACAAATGACTTTATCAATCATTGTATAAACAAAGATAAATGAACATGATTCATTCACAAGTATAGAAAGAGATATGTGAAAATAAATCTGAACAAATACAAAGAGAAGTGCTTATATTCTAAAATGTATTTCTAAGAGGTCTTGTACAAAAGAGTCCTCTCAAATCCTCCAAATCGAACACTGCCTAATGTAGCTTCCATGGGATTAAATAGCCTTTACAAACTTCGACTAAGATCCTCAAAAACTGGATATAATAACCACTTACCAAATCAAATCAAATTTAATTACAGAACAATAGGATGAAATCCTATTTTTAAGGGATAATATCCTTATCGAAATCTGAGTCTTTGACTGCCACTGAGGATTTCCTTGAGCTAGAAAGAGTCTTATAGAATCACATTCACCACCTGGGCTATGAATCATCACTGAAAATGCTAAAGAGAAAGTCAAAATTGACTAAATCTGAAACAATCTGCCACCTACAGGGGTTTTCAACGTATCATACTTCAAAAAGAAAGCTTGAGTTGACAACTGTTGTGTATACTTCTCTGTCTCCTTGAATTTATTTTAAACTTATTGCATCTTCTCAAATGAACTCTAGGCTATTGTTGATGGCCATTTAACTGGGCTGCTATGCTCTGTTTCTTTCCTTGATGGAGAAATTCAATATTCTCCATTCATCCTCCTTCAAGGTTGACAGTTTTTTCACAACAGGGAGCTCTATAGACTGCAAATCAACTTGTGCATGCATATTCAAGTGAAGAAGTGCTAAGGATGATGGAGAGAACTGACATCTCAAGTTATGACTTAGGAAACAAACCGAAGAGGAGAATAAGTATTTCAAAAGACCAATACTCGAAGTAGACCATAACTGCAGATGGGACAAGGATGTCATATAAAGCTTCCCTTGAGAAGGATGCCATATAAATATTTGAGAAAGATATTGATATCATATAAAGTTTCCCTTGAGAAGGATGTCCATGTCTTCTTGCATGCAAGGGAAAATGTAACATAAAGCGACAAAAATGCCACATCAGCCAATTGGAAATGTTGTTTGAGATGTGCAAACTAATTGCTAATTCTACTGCAAACTGAAGGAAAACAAATACTTAGGAAGCGAGCTTATTTCCTATGCTACCGTACTTCTAATAAGTTTTGTAAATTGGTCAAGTAAAATAAGACTTCCATAACAACCATTCAAGTAGTTTCAAAATTGAAATAATCTTGTCTCTATCAGTGATGAATAGATAATAACTGAAACATATCAACAATGATAGAAAATGTTTCAGAAAACCATACTCACCCGTGAATGCTGGTGAAATGAAATCTGAAATTTTCAAGAGATTTGAAATATATGACTCCATCAAGGCTGCAACTAGATCCTTGAAACCAAGATCATAAAAATGTTGATCCATAGAAAACAATTGTTCATTCATGACTGCCTCTCCACTTGAAAACTGATAACCTTCTAGTTCCGTTGTGATCAGATCTTGAACATCAATTGAAACAACTCCCTCTTCAGAATAATGATCATAAGATAATGGAAAAGAAATGTTTGAAACACACTGATTATGATCAACTAAGAAGATGCAATTATCTATGCAATGATCAATTACTACATGCTCAACATGGTTTGAAAACTGATCATAAACTTTGCATGCATACCTTTCTATATAATAATCTGCAAACACTGAAGAATCTGATTCCAAATCTGACATATACTCACATTCTTGTTGTTGTTCTAGATCTGCTTCATACTCATCGCCTTCTTGCTCAAAATATGAAACATACTGAGAGTTCCCTTGCTCATGTGCATGCAGATTTTCAAAGTAAGCTAGATCTCAAAATCTGTTGGAAGCACAAATGTTCTCCTCAATTTCCTGAGCATCTTCAAGTAAGCATGCTAAGGATGAAGAATTCCTTTCTCTCAGGAGAAGGACACGGTCTGGATACCGAGCCATAACATAGAACACCATGGCAACAGTCTCTGTAGGCCGGATCTCCAAAGGAATGTCATGATAAATGTTGTAGAACCTTCTATTGAAGATAGACAATACTTCATCTCCGCCTCTCCTCAAAGCATGAAAATTAGGGAGCTAAAAATCAAGAGACTTATTCTCACCCCATTGCTTTGAAAAAGAATTGGAAAACTCGATCCAAGAACCAACGGAATCGACTCTCAAACTCTTAAACCATACTGCAACATCTTTAAACAAATATTTGGAGAACAACCTTATAGTAACATCATCATGAATAATCTCGAATTGATCAACAAAATTTTCAAAGGCCCCTAAATGCCTCTCAGCTGTGACATGATCTTCTCCAGAAAAACACGGAAGATACTCAAGTCAATCAAGAGGATAAGGATGAAGAAGATATGGTAGCTTTAAAGGTCTAAACATCTTCATCCTGATTCTACTTTGAAAAGCAATGGGATAATCAAGAGGATTAACAAGTTGATTGGAAGGCTCAATAGTCACTAAAGATAATGAGATCTAAGAAAGTTATGAATCAGTTTCAATCTCTTGAAGGTCACAAGGATGATCAGATTTAGGAGGGATTTTAATGTAAATCTCA
>CBVK0103805221.1:0-12365 GCA_900067695.1 Picea abies | reverse complement strand
TCCAAGCAGTCATCAGAAATGAAAGGAACCTAATGCATATATAAGAAGGTCATAATGATCAAATACGACACATACCATGATACCTTGGACCAATTACCTCATGGAGCAAGAGTCCTCTCCGATGCAAGCCCAGGCCCATGGTGATGGAAGCTGTTGCTGCTGACAGGACAAATCTGGCGAAGAAGAAGAGAGATGGGCCCTCCAGGGCCATGCTCAGGTCAATCCCGCTCTCAGTACTCCATGTCTAGGACCATGTGAGCCTCGAAACATGATCTCCTAGTTATCCCTAGATATCGGGGATAACAAGATGAATGTTATTTTATTTTCTATCAAGAGCTGTAATTTTATTTATGCATTTCCATTTCTTAAATTCATGTACTTTCATTTCTAGCATTCATCTACTTGCATGCATTTCCTTTATTGTTTTTTCTTTATGGTTTGTCATTTCTTGTTCTTAGAATAACTTAATTTATGCACCTTTACTTTCATTTCACATTTGCTTTACTTCTCTCCCTTGCCCAATATCTCAGCTCATCCTATGACTCCAAGTTGCTCCTTCCTTGACACCATTGGTTGATTAGGTATCTTTATGACTGTTTCCACTATTTCCTCCTTCCTCTCTTCTCTAGTGGCAATTTTTTGAACCTTTCTTGCTTTTCCTACATACTTCCTGTAAAACTATTACAGTTCATGTAGAAATTGTTACAGTTCTCGTAGAACAATTCAGATTCGAATTTATTGCATTCATTTCACTTTATCTATGATATTTTTTGAATGTTAACAAGATGGTATCAAGCTATGGTATTTCATAAGGAGTTAGGAGCTTGAATATGAATACATCTTTTCAAATATTAGAATAGTTTTCCTTTCAACGAAGTGTGATTTTCCTTTATGCAATTAAATTAAGTTTTATCTTCAATAAAGTGTGATTTTCCTTTATGCAATTAGATTGGTTTTCCCTTTAGCAAAGTGTGATTTTCCTTTATGCAATTAGATTAGTTTTCCTTTCAACAAAGTTTGATTTTCCTTCATGAGATTAGATTAAGCTCCTTTCAACAATGTGAGGTTTTACTTGAGCAAGGTGTGATTAAAAATATTGTTCATCCATTTTCATTCAAGTGATTTATCCCCCTTACGAAGTACTCAGAGTAAGCACTAGGATATCATCAGTCCCAACCAAGGCTAAGGAAGTGGTAGTATCATTGTTGCTATTCCAAGAGCAGAGGGTGTGAGTAACTAATAAATAGAAGTAAAGTGACTAAAATTGGGCATCCCTTCTTGTTATTATAATAGTCTTTCAATTAATTTACATATTTTGTTGCATTTGAATTTCAAGTTTCATTTTTCATTTTATTTCTTAGTTTTTACATTCTTAGAGTTAATATGTTTCAATTCTAAAGACATGGTTGTCCTAGTGTAGTTTGCACATATAGTGTCAGTACCTCATAAGTTTGTACAAACCTCGGGTTGTTATTTAAAGTGAGGAGTTCAACATTCTTGTTGTAATTCCTTGGTCCATCAATACCATAGTTAGTCATTTAGATGTAGATTAAGGATTAACATTGAGTATTTGTATAATGGAGTCTAACTGGATGGTAAAGTGAGGGTGATGATATTCCCTCCAATAGAGTTCAATCTCCCCTAAGTACATATTGATCCTCATGGACCACCATGGCCACTCAAGTTTGTTGGGCGTTGTGTTGGACAAAGTTCCTAGCCATATTGTCAATGACTTTTTGCTTTGAATTTTATTGGACAATGCTAATAATAATAATATAAAGTTTTTTTTTTTTAATACCTAACTTCTTTTACTTTGAAGTTAATTGGACAACACTAATAATAAAAAAGAATATTTAAAAATTTAAATACCTAACCTTAAATCGACACTTTGAAACGTAAGAATTAAAACTCTAAATATCAAACACTAAATAAAGTACAAAATATGATAATCTTTTATAATAATACTTATAAAAAAATATGCCATAATAATCATAGGTCTTACTATTATAATACAATGGTGAGGGTTGGTTAGAAGAAACAAATTTCAATACAAGGGTTAAGCAAGGATGTTCTCTATCCCCAACCCTTTTTAGCATTTATAATGACAAGTTAGAAGTGTGTATGGAGAAAGTAGGTTGCATTAGCACTGTTTTGGATGGAATAGTCACTAATCTTGACAAGTGACTTAGAATTCTCAAAGATTTTTGTGCTAGCTTTGGAATGTTAAAAAAAATGAGAAGACAAAGGTTACGATCATCAAATCTAAGCAAATAACCTACCCTAAATTTGTGTATGACGATAAAATATTGGAGGAAGTTCTTTCATATAAACACTTTGGAGTTGACATTCATGACAAGCACTATAACATGTCTAATCTTTCTCTTGGAGGTTGGGCTTCCACCCACAAATCTATGTTCATGGAATTAATGTATAAGCATAAACTAATCAATATGAAGATCAATAGGCTCCTTTACCTAGCTTTAAATACCAATAAAAGTCACTCAAGGCTTAAGAGATGGTGGACTAAAGATGTGCATTCTTATCTGAACATTGGAGGATAAATGAGGAGGTTTATGTTCAAAATATACCTTTAAAAAATTATCATGACTAAATTTAAAGAGAAATTACGATGTGTTGATGGGGTACAATTCACCCGACAATAGTAAGGGGTACTCCCCGGTACACGGTCCCATTTAGACTATGTATCGTTTGTTTGAGGAGACCCATCCGGAATTTGGCCCAGTTGCCATTGTTGTTTGGGTTTTACCGATTGTGGTCTGCTCTACCGATGAAGATGGATAATAGATGGATTTGCAATGCAAAGATGTAGATGAAGAATATGTATTAAAAGAAAACTAATCTATTGCTAATCTATCCTACTCTATCCTAGCTAGGAGTATACTAAAGTAACAGGGTGAGTTGTAAATGAAACTAAACTCTGCATAAAACCCCCACACAAGTAGTTGAAATGAAGGTGCAAGATCATAAACATGTGCATACATACATATAGCTAGAATAGTCTAAGTTATATTTTTGCATACGTTAACGACTCAACAATCTCAGGACTAAAAGATATTTGAAAGAATAATCAAAACTGCAGAATAACATAGAGTGCATAAGATTAGTCTACAAGCAAACAAGCATTCTTACAGTCCATGTGAACAACATACATCCCAACTTGAAAAATTTCACAACAAAGACAACTTCACACATAAATTCTTCTTTCTTCTCAAAAAATGGGCCCTGAGGGCTTCCTAATATTCATTAACAAAGTATCAGTCATGTTATCCCCTACCCTAGGGATAACTAAGGAGATCATGTCTTGAGGCCCACAGGTACTAGACATGGGGTGCCAAGAGTCAGATGACTTGAGCATGGCCCTGGAGGGCCCTTCTTTTCTTCAGTGCAACCTATTTATCAGCAGTAGCAGCATCCATCCCACCAGCCTGGTCCTAAAGTAGCAGTAAGTCTTGATCCATGAGGTAATGAGTCAGGGTATCATGGTATGTGTCACTCTGATTCTTGAAGCACTTCAATATGTTGCATTGAATTATCCTTCATTTCAAAACGTTTGATTGGAAGTTATGCTCTTTAAATTGTTCATACCTTGAAGGGTGACATGATGCCCTAATAAGTTGATCTCCCTTTAGGATGGGTTTCCATTGGGTGGGTCTATGAAAGTTCATCATCCATTCCCTCCATAATTACCACTTTCCATCTTTATTCCTCTCATTTCCCCCTTACCTTTGTTCGAGCATTGGGATTTGCCACACTAGGAAGGGTTGTACCTTGCCTTGTGGGAAGAAGGGGCTAAAGGCCCAGAGGGTAAAAGTCATTGGCAAGAGTTAAAAGCCAAAAATGAAACCTTTGAGATGCTTCACCCATGGATTCCTGAGAAAGCAGTAAAAAGATTCTTAGTAAGAAAAGGGAACTCGTAAGATAAACAAACACTCAAGGTATTAGTTGGTGGATGGGAGGTCTCATCATGAGCTGACCTATTATGACCATGGGTATGTAGCGGTATGACACTACCATTGATCTAGTCATCGAACTAGGTTAGTGGCTCTTGGTGGCATAACCAAGAGAAAGGGGGTCTCATCACGAGTCGGCCTTTTCATTTCCGTGAAATGTTTGTGGATAACGTTGTCAGCTCTGGTCAACAAGTCAGGACATTGTCCCTCAACTCTTCCCATGAAGCATAAAATAAAAAGATCAAAAGCAATGAAGCTAAGAATAAAAGGCAGTGAATGGGATAGGAAACAATGGCATCTATGACAAGGTGCAGCTCACCCTCTACAAAGGCACCCACAGGTAAGATCTACATTTCCCTATTATCATTGCACCCCATGCTCAAACACTTACCCCATGCCACCTCACACTACATGACCTAGATTGGTTCTCACCTGGGAAACACCCAAAACTTAAGGAGGATTAGCCCAATAAGACACCCTGAGACCTTCTCCAAACCTGACTTGTTAAATTGTATAACATCTTTGAGCATTTGTTTGGGTAAAGGGGGGTTTGATGCGCATGTTTGGGTAATTTAATTATCGGATGTGATTTACGTGTTATGATCCTTATGACTTATGAACCTTGGAGGGTGTACTTGTTGTTGCTACAGGAATTTACCCAATGGACAGGTACACGTGGGGGAATGATTAGCTTGGACTTCCATGGGGATGAAAGCCCACAGATGGATGTTGTAACCCCAACCAGGGGCAAGGAGACATCAAAGACTTGAACCAAGAAGAAAGAAGGGTGTTACCCTTGGAGACACTCTGGAAAACCTAGACCTAGGGGGATCTTTCTCTTCCACCTGGACGTTGACCTTTGAGAACCCATGACGTCATCAATATGACCCTGGACATCATCCAGAGTTAGGGTTTGCATATTGAGGGCAGTTGTGAGTTGCTTGACACGTGTGGGCATCATCCAAGGCCTTTGGAGGCCAAACGTTTAGCATCAGGAGCTCAACGTTTCACCTTAGGGGCCCAACGTCACCCTTGGATAAAAAACTGAAATTTTAATGTAATTTGGCCAGGACAGCCTTTATTTGAACTAAATTTATTGTATAAATAGAGAGAAAGTACTCTCATTTTTCATCATCACTAATCACACACTTAGTGTGGACTAAAATTTGTGCCATCTTAAAAGGCTATTGGCTAAAATAACTAGTGCACAACTTCTTGGAGAGGTATATTTTGGTGTATCTTAGCTATTTTTCATGGTGGAAGATCTTCAACTAGGGTTTGGCTTGATTATTCTTCTTGAAGTAAGTATAAAATCTGAAATTTGTTTATGTAAATGAATGTTTGTGGTAAATTTTACTTGTTTCATGTTAAAGATTATGAAATTGCTTGCTTAAACCCTAGGAGAGAAACATAAGTTACTTCTTTCTCTCTATAGTTTTCTACTTGTGTAAATTTCTCAAGTACATTTTGTTTAGAATTGGCTACTAGAGCGCTAAAGTGCTAGCACTCTAGTAGTTTCTCTCTAATTGCCTATTGCATACACTCTTTAAGTAGTCTAAGGAAGGAAAAATCTCTAGGGCCTAAGATCCCTTACTCTCTAGCAAATTTGTCTTTAGGATTTGGATGCTTGGGGCCTTGAAGTGCTAACACCTCTTCCATCCATCCCTTCTCCTTTTACAAGTATTATCATTGCTACTTTTCTCCAAGTTTTTCCATTGCTATTGGTGACTCCATAAACCCTAAAAGGCACTACTCTACTCACTATAGTGAATGATTGATCAAACAAACACTCAAAATTTCTTCCTTGAAGCTTTTGCTAACTTTCACTAACCCTAAACTGGATTAATTCCTTAGCTAACGTGTTGTTGTTGCAAATCACTGCTACAACCATACTAATTCATGTTAATTTGTTGCATTCACCTACATAACTTGCACCTAGCTCACTCAGAAATTGCTTGTACAATTGCCAATCAATCTACTTGATAAATGCTAAGTTTACATGGTGTTTTCGTGCAATTTTGAGCACTAGAATTTGTTGTTGTTGCAAAAGATTGCTACAACCATCTAATTGCAGCAAATTCTTTGCAAAGTTCACATTTAATGCTAGCTAGACATTGTTAAATTTGCTTGCGACAATTAATTATCATTATGCCTAGTTAAAGCTATATTTTCTTGTCTTTTTCAAGCAATTTCAAGGCATATTTTTTGCAGTGGTTACAAAATACTTATTGTTGTTGTAAATTGTTACATTGTTGCAAATTTATATCAGCTAGCCTATTTTTTGAAGGTTCATTGTCTTAAGAAGCACTAACATCATATATTGTACTTGAAAGCTGCCATATTTTCATTTTCTTTGTTGTCTTGTTATGAGCAGGTACGCTCCATTTTACTGTTGATTCATCCCTTAAAGACCTTAAGAACCTTTTGAATTGAGTGACCAGTGAGAGGGGGACTTTCTTGCATCCTTGCCTTAGTCTTATCATCCCTTTAGGTCACTAGGGATGTATCCCCTGGGGTAAATTTGATATACTCCTAAACAGAAAGGGGTTTCATATTAAGGTGATAGTGATAGGTCACCCCCTATTACGCCAATATTGCATTCACTTGCCTTAGGTTTTGGGAAACTACAGATTGTGCAATAACATTTTGGCACCGCTTCTCGGGAACACTGAGTCAATATTCCTCAATGACAATTTTTCGGTAAGCCTTTATCCAAAGCCTTCTGTTTCACAAAGCTTACATGGTGACTCCATTGAGGATGATCCCCTCATCCCATTGATAATCTCAAAAATATCATTTGGCGACTCCACTGATGACGACCTGTAGTGGATGTTAGTATACACCTTATTATCCTTTAGTTCATGTTGTCCCTATGGCCCCTCCTAAATGGGCACTCAAAGAACTCTTTGACCCTCTAGACTTGTCAAATATCCAAGGAGGATTACATGATCTTTCGAAAGATGTTGATTCTTGGATACCCACATTTTCAGGAGAAATTGACGTCATTGGTAACACACATTGGACTAAATTTTGTGAGAGCTATGAGTTCCATCAATCAGGGAAGGAACATCCTGGCACATTTATGAGACTTTTATTGGCCTCACTCACTGGGGATGCCAAAAAATGGAGCACTAAACTCCCAAGCAAAAGTCTCAAAACTCATGAAGATTTAGAACAAGTTTTTCTGAAAAGATGGGGTGTGATTGAAAGTATGGTTACCCTTTATGCCCAATACATCAAAACTTGCAAACAAGATGATGAATATGTTAGGGAGTTTAATGATAGGTTTAACACCTCGCTTAGCCGAATTGAGCCCAACTTTTAGCCAAAGAGCTCCATCCTCCAAAAATATTTAGATTCCTTCAAAGGATATTTCCAATTTACCCTCAAGAATCGATTTCCTACAAGCCTTAAGGAAGCACAAGATGTTGCTTTCCAGATTGAAGAAAATCTTAAGTTGAGCAATTTTGTTTCTCAGGTCAATCTTTTGAACAACCAAGATGATATCTTATGGTTCGATGAACAAAGCATAATAAAACAAGAGCATTTTTTCCCATAAATACTAGAGGTAGAAAATGATGTTAAATCGGATACTCTCCCTAAAAAAAATCCCTTGGAGCACAGTGTTTTCAAACATGGAAGATGCCTTCATCTTTTCAAAACAACATGAGCCCCCTGAAGATCTAAGTCTTCCTGAAGATGCCATTGAAAATTTGGAGGATGAGGAGGGAGACATTGAATGCTTACCTTCACAAATCATTGAGGAAGATGATTTTGAAGAAGAATCCCCTATTGTCTTTCATGTTGGAAGCATTGAGACAAAATACGGTGAACCCACACCTTTTTATATTACCCTCAAGATCAATGATTTTCTTCTCCATAATTGTGTTTTTTACCCAGATGCTCCTAGAAACATTATGATCGAAAAGGTCATGCACCAACTAGGACTTAATATATCGCACCCAAATAATGATATACAACATGGTTTTACATGAGGTCTTATCAAAGACTTGGTGGTTGCCTTCCATACTTGCCTTGATGTCTCTTTCAAGATTGATGTAATAGTGATAGACACATTAAGTAGTTGGGGGATCTTACTCTACAAATACTTGGTAGAAAAACTGAGTGGAAGCTTCCAAAACAAAGGATCTAAGGCTATTATACCCCATTCCAAGGGAGGATTTTTCACCCTTCACAAGGAACCTATCACTAGATGCCTCATTAAAGCTTATGAAGAACCCAATGATCAACTCCTTTGTGTAAACAATGGGGTAGAAATTTGGTTTGTTCAAGGAAAGAAATCCAAGGATGAACTTTGCAAAACATCTGAAGGAGTATGGACCTTAGAATTCGATGGTGCTCATTCGAGTTATGGCTTAGGGGCAAGCATTGTCCTAATTTCCCCTTCTAAGGAAACTTTCTACTACTCCTATAGACTTGAATATCATTACACAAACAACGTCGCCGAATACGAGGCTTTGATTATAGGTCTTAACCTGGCTATTGATAGGGGTATAATGCACTTGAGGGTTATAGGCGATTCAGACCTAATAGTATCACAAGTTTTGCTAAACTTTGCCACAAAGAATGAGAGATTGAAAAAGTACCGAGACTTTACAAGGTCTGTTGCAAAAGCCTTTGAAGTAGTATCAATTGAAGCAGTTCCTAGAGAGGAAAATTGCGTAGCAGATGCTTTGGTCGTCTCATCATCTACCTTGCAACCTTGTGAAGGTCCCCTCAAAAATTTGTGCAAAATGGAGGTTATGTTTAGACCATCGATCCCTATTGGCAAGTTTTTGAAGATGATAGTCAAATCCTTAGATGCACGGAAAATAGTAGAGAATTCACCAATTCGCAAGTAAATTTTCTAGTTGATTCCATGAACCTTGAGGTAGTGAATTTGCAAAATAACAATCTGCCAAAAGGGTGCATTCCTTTAGAACAACTCTTTAATAGACACAATGTTTACAAAGGGAAAAAAACCCCAAACAAAAAATAGCTAAGGGCTTGGATTTCAACATTGGCACTGAGATGGATCCAAGGATGGTAAAGATAGGGGAGGGCACCACTGAAGAAGAGAGAAATGAAATACTTGACCTCATTAGAGAGTTTAAGGATACCTTTGCTTGGACTTGTGATGACTTGAGGGCTTATAGGAGTGATATCATCCAACATGCTATACCCTTGACAGAAGGAGTCAAACCTTTCCAACAAAAACTAAGGCATATTAATCCTAAGCTAGCAAACCAAATACAAAAAGAACTCCAAAAAATGGTAGATGTTAGTATCATATCCCCCATTAGATATTCATTATGGATGTCTAATTTGGTAGTTTTCTGAAAGAAGAGTGGTGACATTCGTCTATGTTGATTTCTGAAACCTTAACCAGCTATCTTTGAAAGACAATTACCCCCTCCCAAATATGGAACATTTACTACAAAGGGTCATCGGGGTAAGCATGATGTCCATGCTAGATGGATTTTCTGGATACAATCAAGTGTTATTCAAAAGGGAATATAAACTCAAAACAACATTTACCACACCATGGGGAACATTTGTGTACTTAAGAATGTCGTTTGGTCTTATGAATGCAGGTTCAACCTTTCAAAGAGCAATGGAATTTGATTTTAGGGATCTTATCCAGAAAATTATAGAAATTTACCAAAATGATCTCACGGTTGCGTCAAAGGAAAGAAAAGACCACATCTCACACCTCAGAATTATTTTTGAAAGGTGTACGAAATATGGTATTTCCTTGAACCCTAAAAAGTCTATTTTCATGATACATAAGGGAAAGTTATTGGGACACATAGTTTCAGAAGGGGGAATTTTTGTAGACCCAAAGAGAATCCAATCTATCAAAAGTGTAAGTCCCCCTGCTAACAAAAAGGCCCTACAATCATTCTTTGGGAAAATAAATTTCATTCGAAGATTTGTTCCAAATTTTGTTGAAATAATAAATCCCATGAGTGCCTTAACTAAAAAAGACTTAGCGTTCGGGTGGGATGACAAAGGTCTTCAATATTTTGAAGATATAAAAGATGCCATCTCCCAAGCCCTGGTTTTGGTTAGCCCTGATTACTCACGAGATTTCATGATATTCTCTTTCACTTCTCAAGATACCATTGCAGGTGTCTTGTTACAAAAGGATGTTGATGACCATAAATACCCTACTACATTCATGAGCAAAGTCCTTAGGGATTAATAATTGAATTATTCGATTACTGAAAAGAAAGCCTATGCCCTGGTGAAATCCCTCAAGCATTTTAGAAACTATGTGGGCTATAACAAGATTAAGGCTTATGTCCCTTACCCAGCAGTAAAGGATGTCTTGTCACAACAAGATTGTATGGGTACTAGGGGTAAGTGTGTTTCCAAGATCCAAGAAGATGACCTAGAAATAAAACCCACCAAGCTTGTAAAGGGACAATGGTTAGCTCAAATGTTAACTGAAAGCAACAAAGAAGCTATACAAATGGGAGAAAACGAACAAGTGAATGTGGTGGTGAGTGAACTAGAACACGATGAATAGTATTCTGACATAATATATTACCTTAAGAACTTATCATTCCTAGACCATCTAGTGGACTATAAAATAAGATCTCTGAGACTCAAAGCTATGAAATACTTCTTAATTGAGGATGGTCTTAGTTAGAAAGACCCAGATGGAGTTCTCCTTAGATGTGTGAACAAATATGAGGATAACAAATTGCTAAGGGAGTTACACTCTGGGTATTGTGGGGGACACTTCGCCGCCCGCATTACCACTCACAAGATCTTGAGAGATGGATATTATTGGCCAACATTGTTTTTTGATACTCACTGGTATGTCCACTCATGAAAACCTTGTCAATACTTTGTGGGTAAACAAAAAATCCCTTCACAACCTTTAAAACCCGTGGTGATAGAGACCCCTTTTCAACAATGGGGTTTGGACTTTATTGGTGAGTTTAAGGATAATTCAAGTAATGGTTACTGAGGGATTTTAACTGCCATAGATTACTTTACCAGGTGGGTATAATCTATTCCCACAAAGAAGGCTACTGAAGAGGTGGTCATGAAATTTTTGGAAGAAAGAATCATAACAAGGTTTGGGGAGGTTTGGGGTACCATCCAAAATTGCCACTAACAATGCCAAAGCTTTTAGCTCCCTTTCCTTAGATTTTTTTTTCTTTAAGTACGTCATCACTCTGTCTCATTTGTAAAACTACTACCCCTAGGGGAATGGTTTGGTAGAATCAAGCAGTAAAAACCTCATGAATATCATCAAAAAATTTGTGGGAGAGAATAAGAAGGCCTAGGATAGTAAGATCAAGTATGCCCTGTAGGAAGATCGAATAACAACAAATACCTCAATAGGAAAAATATCGTTTGAACTAGTATATGGGTTGGAGGCTAAACTACGAGTGAATCTCCAAATACCTATCCTCTATTTCACTCAACAATACACCACATAAGAGCAAGCAATCCAGGGACGAATTGATCAATTGGTGGAGTTGGATGAATCCAGGAGGGTTTCCTTAAGTCGGATGGTGAAAAGTTAAGAGAAAGTTAAGAACATGTTTGATCACAAAGAAAAATAAAGGGATTTCATAGAAGGGGACTTAGTGTTTTTATGGGATAAAATAAGGGAGAAACCCGGTATGCATAAGAAGTTGGATGGATTATGGACAGGTCCTTACAAGATCATGAGTCAAGCATGAACAAACTCTTTTAATTTAACAACGCTTGAAGGAGAGGACTTGAAACTTTCTGTGAATGTTATTCACATCAAGCATTACTTCCCACCATTAGCATGACATGTAAATACATGTGACTTATATTAGGTAGGAATTTGCATTCATTGTATATACCATATGCATATCATGGTAGCATAGTTATACTTTCATTTTCACATTGAATTTATCCATTATGTATATATGCATGCTTATGATGCTCTTTATTTTATCGTATCATATATGTACAAGGGGTGATATCACCAACCTAAGGATTACTAATGCATTTTGTTGAGATCTAGCAGGCACAAGTCATACCAAATATGTTGAGATTCTCATGCGCTCTACAATGAGAACATGTACCCGAGTTGGAGTCGGATGTTATCTCCTACCATAGGGATAACTAAGTATATCATGTCTCAAGGACCAGAGGTCCTAGAAATGGAGTGCTGAGAGCCAAATGAATTGAAAATGGCCTCAGAGGGCCCCTCTTCTCTTCAGTGCAACCCATTTATTAGCAGCAACATCATCCATCCAATTAGACTGGTCCTGAAGTAGCAGTAAATATTGGTCCATGAGGTAATGAGTTCAGGTATCATGGTATGTGTCACTCTAATTATTGAAGCACATGAATATGTTGCATTGAATTCTCCTTCATTTCATAACATTTTCTTGGAAA
>CBVK0103805206.1:0-10410 GCA_900067695.1 Picea abies | reverse complement strand
TAGGTATTTTGTCTTGCTTTTCCCTTTAACTTCATCTAAGGTTCATGTGGGCCCTAGCCAATTGACCGCAGCCATTAGATCTTTGACTAGATCAATGGTTGGGACTTATTCTCTTGTTGATATAACTTATGCTTTCACTTTTTGTAGTTTAGAAAAATAATCCTCACTATATTTTTAACATTCCCTCTTAGTGAGGAATGGGTTTTCTATAACCCCCAATTTTTCCCATAAATACTCAAATTTTCCCTTTGGCAATACTTTAGTAAGAATGTCTACAACTTGTTCATTAGTAGAGACGTACTGAAGCTTTACTACCCCTTTCTGCACTCTATCCCTGATGAAGTGATATATGATTTCAATGTGTTTGGATCTATCATGAAACACTAAGTTCTCATATAACTTAATACAACTCTGATTATCACGGTATATTGTAGTGGGATCCAACTTTGTGTCAAACAGATCTACAATAATTTTCCGAAGCCAAATGGCTTCACAACTTGCTTGACTGACTTCCATGTACTCTGCTTCTGCTAAACTGAGCGCAGCTGATCTTTATTTTCTGATGTACCAAGAGATCATGCATGATCCCAAACTGAACCAGCATCCATAAGTACTATTCCTATCAATTGTGCTTCCAGCCCAATCAAATCGGAATAACCCACTAGTTTGATTTGGTCTCCCTATATATATTGAATCTTGTATTCTACGTTACCCTTCAGATATCTCAAGATATGTTTTGCTACAATCCAATGCACTCTCCTAGGGTCCACCATGTGTTGACTAAGAGTGTTGACAGCAAAACATATATCAGGTCTAGTATTAGTCAAATACATCAAGCATCCAATTAATTGTCTATAAATGGTAGGATTCACCTTCTATGACTCAAAGGAATTTAGTTTCTTGAGATTAGTAATCATGGGAGTGGCCTCCATCCCAAATATTTTGAGAATCTCAACTGTATATTTTCCTTGACCAAGGAAAGCTTCACCCTTTTGTTGACAGATCTCTAGCCCAAGAAAATAGTGCATTAGGCCCAAATCTTTCATCTCAAATTATACAGTCAAATCTTGCTTGCAAGTTGTGATTAGAGTTTCTGCTCCTATTAGAAAGAGATCGTCTACATAAAGTACAAGAATGAGAATGTCCCATTTTCTTATGACAAGGTATAGATTTGAGTCGGCATCACTCTTGACAAATCCAATACTTTGCAAATAGCTATCTATTCCGAAGTACCAAGCCCGAGGTGCTTATTTGAGGCCATACAGGGCCTTCTTTAGTCGACAAACATGACTTTCTCTATCATGGACTTCAAACCCATGTGGTTGTTCCAAATAGACCTCCTCTTCAATCTTCCCATTGAGAAATGCAGTTTTAACATCCATTTGATGTATTTTCCACCCTTTGGATCTATCATGAAATACTGGATTCTCAGATAACTTAATACAACTCTAATTATCACAGTATATTGTAGTGGGATCCAACTTTGTGTCAAACAGATCTACAAGAATTTTTTGAAGCCAACTGGCTTCACAAATTGCTTGGTTGGCTGCCATGTACTCGGCTTCTGCTGAACTGAGGGAAATTTATCTTTGTCTTCTTCTATACCAAGAGATCATGCCTGATCTCAAACTAAAGCAGCATCCAGAAGTACTCTTCCTATCAATTGTGCTTCCAGCCCAATCTGAATCGGAATAACCCACTAGTTTGAATTGGTCTCCCTGTAGATATTGAAGCCCGTATTCTATGGTACCCTTCAGGTATCTCAAGATATGTTTTGTTGCAATCCAATGTACTCTCCTGGGGTCCACCATGTATTCACTGAGAGTGTTGACAGCAAAACATATATCAGGTCTAGTATTAGTCAAATACATCAAGCATCCAATTAATTCTCTATAAATGGTAGGATTCACCCTCTCTGACTCAAAGGAATTTAGTTTCTTGAGATTAGTAATCATGGGAGTGGCCATGGGTTTATAGTCCTCCATCCCAAATCTTTTGAGAATCTCAACTGTATACTTTCCTTGACCAAGGAAAGCCTCACCTTTTTGTTGCCAGATTTCTAGCCTAAGAAAATAGTGCATTAGGCCCAGATCTTTCATCTCAAATTCTTCAGCCAGATCTTGCTTGCAAGTTGTGATTAGAGTTTATGCTCATGTTAGAAAGATATCGTCTACATAAAGTACAAGAATGAGAATGTCCCCTTTTCTTATGAGAAGGTATAGATTTGAGTCGGCATCACTCTTGACAAATCCAATACTTTGCAAGTAGTTGTCTATTTTGGAGTACCAAGCCCGAGGTGCTTGTTTGAGGCCATATAGGGCATTCTTTAGTCGACGGACATGACTTCCTCTGTCGTGGACTTCAAACCCCTGTGGTTCTTCCAAATAGACCTCCTCTTCAATCTTCCCATTGAGAAATGCATTTTTAACGTCCATTTGATGTATTTTCCATCTCATCTGAGTGGCAATAGAAATAACTGCACGAATGCAGGTGTAACGAGCTATTGGGGCAAAGGCCTCTTCATAATCCACTCCTTTTTGAGAGAAAGCCCGGGCAACAAATCTGACCTTATATTTTTCAATGCTTCCATCTGTTGCACGCTTTATCTTATATATCCATTTGGAGTTGACTAATGATTTGTCCTCTGGTCTGGGTACTATTTCCCACACATCATTCTTTATTATGGAGGTATATTCCTCCATCATAGAATCCCTCCATGCTTTCTTTTCAATAGCTTCTTCAAAGTAGGTTGGTTCGGAATCAATTATATTACTCGTGAGAGTTGCATATCTTGAATACCTTTGAGGAGGTATGCTTATCCTATTTGGTGACTTTACTTGCTCACCGACTTCCTTCAGCAATTGTTCGGCCCACTTTGGTTTCCTTTTCCTGGAGAGGGTTTCTTCCTCTTGTTGACCCTATGTGGAGATCTGCCCCTTTTGGTGAGGGTTCCTCTTCTTGATTGGGAACTTTTGTTTCCGAAATTTCTTTGTCTTGACATGATTTTCGGAGGGATCTTCTTCAAATTTTATGTCTCTGCATATTATAGTCTTCCTAGTGGAAGGAATGTATATATTGTAGGCTTTGGAAGTCTCACTATATTCCACCAAGATTCCCTTATCTATTGTAAGGTCTAACTTCGTCCTTTTCTCAGTAGGAATATGGCAATAGGAAACACAGCCAAATATGCGAAGATGATTGATGTCTGGTCTCTTCCCAGTGAATGCTTCTTCAAGTGTTACATTTCCAAGCACTTTATGAGGGCTTCTGTTTTGAAGATACATAGAAGTGTTACACACTTCTGCCTAGGGGAACTTAGGAAGATTCTGATCATGCAGCATTGCCTTTTCTACAGCAACAATGGCTCTATTATTTCTCTCTAAAACCCCATTTTGTTGAGGGGTATAAGGGACTGTTAGCTCTCTTTTGATCCCAGTTTCAGCACTGAATTTCTTAAAGGAATGTGATGTGTGTTCCCCCCCATTATCAGATCTAAGGATTTTTATCTTTTTCCCTGCTTGATTTTCAATAAAAACTTTGAATTCTCGAAATCTCTTAAGCACCTCTTCTGAGGTTTTTCCTATTAAGAAATAAATCCATTTTTTTCTAGAGAAGTCGTCTATGAAGGTGATGTAGTATCTAAACTTCCCTCCTATGGACAAGGAAGACATGGTGCCATAGCTATCAATATAAATCAAATCCAAGATGCCCTTGGACCTAGAATCACTCTTAAGGAAGGGTTCCCTTACATATTTACCTAGAGCACACCCCTTACACACTTCATGTTGTTCTGTGGTGAAAGAGGGAATTCATGTCACCATCTTCCCCAGAATTTTGAGAGCTCCATTTCCAAGATGGGCCACACGCATGTGTCATAACTCAAAGTCTCTCGTGTTACTGCTTGCTAGGGCATAGTGAGAGTCGAATTGCAATTTATACAACTTGTCCTTTCTTACCCCAATGACTTGTTCATATCCCTCACTTAGACCTTTTGGTTTAATGTAAGCCCTTCAATCCTTGAAGGATACTTCATAACCCTTGTCTTCTAGAGAGGAAACTAAGACCAAATTCTTCTTTAGTCTCGAAACATAGAGGACACCTGAAAGATAAAGGGGTTTACCGGACTCCCTCTCAAATTTTATAGTTCCAATTCCTTTTGGATGATAAGAATAATCATCACCAAGCAAAATCTCCAACCCAAAATCCTTTTTGCTCAGACCACTGAAGTAGTGTTTGTGACCAGTCATATGACTGGATGCTCCACTATCTATGTACCAAACATCATTGGTTCGGGTGAAAGAAAGATAATTTGTGTAGACATATTTTTCCATTTATCTCTCCTTTCGTGAGAGCTATTCGATTTGACCTAGCTCTGATACCATGTGAAACTTAAAAGAAAATATGCATATATTGAATAGAACATAACAGCCACTCTCTTCACACAAGATAAAATAAAGGAATTTTATTAAATCCAAATTGAAATACAGAATGGTTTCTACCTGTATGGATCGAGGTTCATTCTTCTTCTTTGCATCTCTGAGATAGACAATGCATCGATTTCCTCTTAATCGGGATGTATATGACCCTAACTCGGACTTTCTCTTGTTGCCTTTGTAAGTCTCATCAGTGCCTGGCTTGGTCATATCAGGTACGGATTGTACGAAGTCATATGAGCTCCTCTTCCTCTTTTCCCATCTTACTCGACCTCCCTCTTGCTCTCGTCTTTCTCACTAACTTAGGTATTTTGTCTTAATTTTCCCTTTAACTTCATCTAAGGTTCATGTGGGCCCTAGCCAATCGATCCCAGCCATTAGATCTTTGACTAGATCAATTGTTGGGACTTATTCTCTTGTTGAGACAACTCATGCTTTCACTTTTTGTAGTTTAGAAAACTAATCCTCACTATATTTTTAACAGTGCATCGATAATATCAAACCCCTAAATCATTGATCTCCAAAATAGAGATACATTTGTGCATCTTTCAATGTAATCGGGTCCACTCTAAAAGGGTGTAGGGTGTAATGTATTTCATTTTAAGAATTCATTGTGAGAACCCATCTTTTGTAATTACCCAAAACACCCTTTGCATCTAGAGCCTTAGATAGTAGGGATGGGTCTCGAAGACTTGCCAATGGGCAAGGAAGGAAAATAAGGCTCTTAAGCCCTAGATGGTTGAGGGAGAAATTGAAGGAATTAGGCCCTAAATTAACATTCTTGAGCTAATTGACCATGATTAAAGCCTTGAACCACGACATAGACCCTTTAAAGTATATATTTGGCATATAAGTGGAATATGGGCATGATCAGAGGTTTTTGCATACCAGGGATGGGTCTCATAGCCTTAACCATAGTCAAGGGAGGAAAACAAAGGCCTTACATCATAAATGGATTTCTAAGACTCATTGGCCATGAACATGACCTCAAACCACAACATAAGCCCTTTAGAGGTGATATTTGGCCTCCAACTAGAATATGGGTGTCGTTATGAGGTCTTGTGCACTAAGAATGGGTCTTAAGATATTAGCCATGATCAAAGAAGAAAAATAAGGCCCTTGGGCCCTTGATAAAGTTGTTAGGAATCAAGGGTCATGAATAATGATATAAACTGAATAACATGTCCTCTCTAGGGGATCATTGTCCTTTGAGTAATATATGGGTACCATTATGATGTTTTGTGAATCAAAGATGGGTTTTGAGGCCTTATCCATGGTTGGGGGAGAAATCCAAAGAATCAGACCCTAAACAAAGACTATTGGGCTAATGGGCCATAATCAAAACCTTTAATTGTAACATGAGAGCTCTAAAATGGATCTTTTTCATGAGTGTGATAGGGGTGGCCATTAGGAGTGTTTTTGTAGTAGCAATGGGTCTCAAGGCCTTGACCATGATTGAGGGGGGGGAATAAGGCCCTTAATCCCTAAATGAATCTCATAGGTCTTATGGAACATAAAATATTTCTCGTACCACTGTAAAAACCCTCTACAAAGTACCTTTGTCCTTGACTGGAATATGGGTACCATTAGGGAGGTTTTGTGCATAAGAAATGGGTCTCATGCCTTTGGCCCAAAATGAACCTTTTAGGGCCTTGGTCCCTAAACTAGGCATCAAAACACCACATATAGCCAAATCATTGGCCTCTTGGTGGGATATGGGTATCATTAAGAATTTTTACATACCGTGCATGAGTTGAGGCCACAACCATCGTCGGTGAATAAAAATAGGGACCATATGATCTAAATTAATTTTATATGTCTCATAGTCCATTAATGACACCATGATCCACCATACAAACCCTCTAAATGGGATCTTTAGCCTCCTAATGAGATATGGGCACCATTATAAAGTTTTAGACAATGGATGGATCTTGATACCTTGACAATGGTCATGGGAGAAAATAAATGGTCTTAGGATCTAAATGAATATTTTAAGGCTTATAAGCATGAACAAGTCTTTGAACCACTATAAAGGCTCTTTAAAGGGGATATTTGGCCTATGATTGTGATATGGGTGTCCTTAGGAGGTTTTGTGCAACAATGATGGGTCTCAGGGTCTTAACCATGGTAAGGAGAGGAAATTGAAGGCCTCAAGTCCTATATAAATATTTTAAGGATTTGGTCCATCAACATGGCCTCAAAGCACCACATAGGCCTTCTAAAATGTATCTTTGACCTCCAAGTGGGATAGAAGCGCCTATAGGAGGTTTTGCATACTAGGAATGGATCATGGGATCTTAAACGTGGTCAAGCAAGGACTAGAAGGCCATTATGACCTAAATAAAGCTTCTAGGGCTCATGGTAGAAAAAAAGGTCTTGACCACTACACACGCCCTTTAAAGGGGATCTTTAGTCACCAAGTGGGATGCATATGCCATTATGAGATTTGTTTCATTAGGGATGGGTCTCAAGGCCTTGACCATGGTCATATGGGAATCATTATGAGGTTTTCCACACTAGATGGTTCTAGAAAAACTACCCATCATCCAAGGATTAAAAACGTCTTAGAGACTAAAATATGATGTTATGGTTCATGGACCATGCATAAGGTCCAAAACCATCACACAAGCCCTGTAAATGTAATCTTTATCTCGAGTATAATATGGAAGCCATTACGAGGTTTGGGATTGTACTACAGATTGGTATTAGGGCCCTAACCATGGTCTGAGGACAACCAAGGTATTTTTTAAAGCGTTTTTGTGGTGGTTTGAGGATCTTTCATGTCCCATAAAACCCAAAATATTCATTTAAGGATTAAGGACCTTATTTTTCCTCCCTCGATCATGGTCAAGGCCTTGAGACCCATCCATACTACACAAAAAGTCCTAATGGCACCTCTATCTCACTTGCATGCAAAAGATTCCTTTTAGAGGGTTCATGTTGCAATCCAAGGCCTTGATCATGGCCCATTATCCTAAGAATCTTCATTTAGGTTATAATTCCGTAAATTTATCCCACAATCACAATTAAGGGCTCGAGACCCATCCCTAATGCATAAAATCTCATAATGGTACCCATATCTCACTTGAAGAACAATGATCCCCTATAAATGACATGTGTGGTTTATGGCATTGTTTATGGTAATTAATCCTTAAAG
Organism: Picea abies; assembly: GCA_900067695.1. Classification (NCBI taxonomy): domain Eukaryota; kingdom Viridiplantae; phylum Streptophyta; class Pinopsida; order Pinales; family Pinaceae; genus Picea; species Picea abies. Next base: position 2,820 of record CBVK0103805206.1, on the reverse strand, counting down.
GATTCATCTAGATCCCAAGGGCCTTATTTTTCTCCCTTGACCATGGTTAATGCCTTAATACCCATCCCTAGTATGCAAGACCTCATAATGGTACTTGTATTCCAATTAAAGACTAAAGATCACTTATAAAGGCATGTGTTGTGGTTTGAGGTCGTGTTAGTGACCAATGAGCCCTAGAAATGCATTTAGGGCATAACATCCTAGGCCTTTAGACCCATCCCTACTACACAAAAACTTATGATGTCTATATCCCACTTGTATGCCAAAAATCCACTATAAAGGATATAACTTGTGGTTTGAGGCCTTGATCATTTCCCATTAGCTCAAGAATATTCATTCAAGGCATAATTCCTTCTGTTTATTCCCCAACCATGGCCCAAGGCTCGTCCCTAGTGCATGAAACATCATATTAGCACCCATATACCACTCTAAGAACAATGATATCATATGTAGGGCATGTTTTGTGGTTTGTAGCCTTTTTCATGGCTCTTAGCCCTTATAAACTTCATCTAGGCCCTAAGGGTCTTATTTTTGTCCCCCGCCCATTGGCAAGGCCTTGAGACCCATCCATACTATACAATGCAATATAATAACAACCATATTCCATTTGGAGGCTGAATATCATATTAGAGGGCTCGTGTGTGATTTGAAGCCTTGTTTTATGGCCCATGAGCCCTAGAAGCTTCATTTCAATCATAATTCCATTTGTTTTCCTCCCACTATAATGGGAAGTCCTAGAAACTCATACCTTATGTGCAAAACCTCCTAAGACCATACATATTACCATTAGAGGCCAAATATCCTTGTTAGAGAGACCATGTGGTGATTTGAGAAATTGATCATGGCCCAGATATTCATTTTCTATTCTTTTGAAAATAAAAAATGATTTATGTAAAAACATTAAAAAAATCATCACATAAATATTGTAAAACTCTTCAAAACCTTTCAAAAAAGCTAAAAAACACCAAAAACTAATGTTGCGGTTAAAAAATTATGGAAAAACTATTAAAATAATTTTTAATATTAAAAATAAAGCACAAGCAATACATGCCTACATTTCTAAAGCATGTATGCGTTATTTAAAATTCTTTTTTTTAATCATTTCTACTCACCAACATGTTTGTTCAATTTGTTGCTTCATATTTAGCTTTAACATGATGACCCTCATGGTTCAAACTACAAAAACAACAAAACCTTCAATTTTTTGAAACCCTTTCAATACTCCATTTTTTACGTTGTTTTTAAATAGGCTACACAAATCCATCATTAATGAAATTACACATACATATAAATCTAATTTTGAAGACTCCATATATTAAATAAATAAATAATATTATATGCTATTTTTATTTATTTTGTCTTAACATATATCAAAGTTTTAAAATATAGAGGTATTTTATTCATGTTATATTTTTTGTTGTTTTTGAATCGGCTACACATCCATCATGAAACTACAGACACATAAATCTAAATCAATAATTTGTTTACTATTTTTATAAAAATTTATAACATGAATAAAATATATCTATATTTTAAAACTTTGGTATATTTCAAGACAAAATAAATAAAAATAGCAAACAAATTACTTGCCCTCCCTCTTCTGCTCCTTATCCTCCTCCTCGGTTATTGCCCCACCGCTTATCACTTCCTCCACAAACTTGGGGAGGGCGGAAGAACTGGACCAGTTGATGGATCGTTCTCTTTCTTGTCAACCTCCCTTCATTGTAAAGCATTTTCTGCCTCCAGACCTCTCTCTGAAACCTCCCTCCTCTCTTACCTCGGTTGCTTCTCTCCTTTCCACCTTTACTTTAGCTCAAGCCACTCCTTCTACCTCAACTAACTCATCTTCGAAAGACTCTAGAGTACACTATCACCTTAGGAATCGATCGGTGGTCAAGGAGGACCCCTCGAAGAATGGCTCACAACGGTCAGAAGGGCGAGGTTTGGGGTCTCTCCCCCGAATTGTCTCAGTGGGAAAAGGAAGGGGACAGAAATCACACCTTTACCTTGCACAAGACAGGGCCAGAATTGATATGCCAACTGGCAAACAATCCTCTATTGAATGGGCGCTTAGAGCAAAGCCTCCCCAGGAAGGAGTTTCCCCATGAAGATCCTTTCATTCAACTATCGAGGGTTGGCGAACCCGGCAAAAAAATCATCTTTACGAAGGTTGGTTGATCAAAACTCACCAGAGGTCTTACTTCTACAAGAAAGTTTAGGAGAAAGTGTTTATGTGGTAAAATCTCTAGAAACTCTACTCCCAGGTTAGTCGTTTGCAGCAGTGGATGCCAGAGGTCGTTCGGGGGGTTTGGCCACAGGGTGGAAGAAAAGAAGCTGCAAGTGGAAAGCGTGTGGGGTTTTGTTTCGGGGATTGGACTTATTATCTCTTCTACAGACCTGGGATGCAACTTAACTATCTTAAATATCTATGGACCTCATCAGGACTGTCAACTTTATTGGAACTCCTTGGCGAAGTGTGATTGGTTTAAGGAAAAGGATTTCCTATTAGGTGGGGATCTAAACTTTTCGCTAGGAGCCTAGGAAGTGTGGGGTCCTCGAGTTGCCCCAAATCCTTTAAACAATTTCTTCCTAAATTTTCTGGACCAAGAGGGGTTGATGGATGTCGAACCCCAAAAGTTATCTCCAACCTGGTGTAACAAACGGGTTGGACTTGAACAAGTGGCTAAACGCTTGGACTGTTTTTTGTTGACCGAAGATCTTCTCGAATCTTCTTAGTTGGTTAGGCAATGGGTTACTTATGGGGGAGAGTCAGATCACCTCCCAATCCTGATTGAATTTCGGGCAAAAAACAGAAGGGTG
>CBVK0103805200.1:0-11353 GCA_900067695.1 Picea abies | reverse complement strand
AAAATAGAAATGGTGGCAAAGGAAGCAGAAACATGGATGCATGATGCACTGTCTCTAAACTTTTGACATTTAACAGTAATGTATCTTTTATGTCATTTTTAGAAAATGTCTTCAACATAATTCATAATGATTCAGCTTTTCTCGTAACTTTGGAAAAACGTCTTCACAATAATTCATTCATCGTGCAACATGCTATCAAAATATTGTTTTTAAAAGAAAAAGTATTAAAAGAAAAAGGTATTAACTATCATTTTTGAGCCACCATCCTCTACTAAAAGTTTGTATATCTATATTTCTAATTAATGGTATACTGCTTAAAACCAGGTGTAGGTACATTTCCAATTAATGGTATAAGGCTTATAAATAATCTTAAAATGGTGTAAACAGTAAATTGTTGTAGTAGAAGCAATTTTAAAATAATGTAAATAGTAAATTGTTGGGTAGAAGCAATCTTAAAATGGGGTAAACAGTAAATTGTTGGGTAGAAGCAATCTTAAAAATAGTATAAACAGTAAATTGTTTTGATAAAAGCTTAATAAATAATTTTAAAATGATGTGAACCTTAAATTGTAAATTGTTGTACTACCATCCTCTACTAAAAGTTTGTATACTTACATTGCCAATTAATGATATATTGCTTAAAACTAGGTATATGTACATTTATATTTACATTTCTAATTAATGATATACTGCTTAAAATTAGGTATAGATACATTTCCAATTAATGTTATAAAACTTATAAATAATATTAAAATGTTGTAAACAATAAATTGTTGGGTAGAAGTAATCTTAAAATGATGTAAGCAGTAAATTGTTTTGGTAAAAGTCTTATAAATAATTTTAAAATGGTGTGAATGTAAATATCCTATTGAATACTATGTCAAATCAAATCTTAAATATTATTATAAAATATTTTGAGGGGATATATATTTGATTTTTATTTATGATTAAACTGTAATAATATATCTATATAGTTTAAATATTGAAATGAATTTATAAAAATATTCATGTCATAATCATATTTATATGTAGAAGGATATGCAGGTGTTTTAAAGTGCAAAACTTAAAAGTTTTGCTTACAAGTTGAGGTCGTCACTGCAATTCATAATAGTGACCTACTGCTTCACCTATTTATAATTGATCTATAGAATTGGAACCAACTAAATCACTATAACTCTATAATATGTAATTTAAACTTATAGGAATTTGAGTAGTGTTTCATAAGCTTCTTTTGCTAAATAGGTCAGTGAACTACTTAAACTAGCAGAAATAATTAATATGAACACACTTAATTTAAAATTATAAACTTTGTAAACACTAAAATTTATGTAGTACAATAAAATCAATATATGAAATACTGAAACCAGTGCATTGAAATAAATTGTACAAACAAAAAAATCAATGCATAAAATACCTAAACCAATGCATTGAAATAGATTGTACAAAGACATAAATCAATGTAAATTGTATGTCTTCAACAACATAAGTTATTATAGTTTTTTACATTTTAAATTAATTTCTTTATATACATTTATTATAGAGAAGATAATAATAATTCTACATAAGTTATATTTAAATGACATTTTTTTAATTTCTAAAATTTTTTTGAAATAAATCTTTAACATATTATAATAAAAATAAAATAATAAGAATGAATATAGTTGAATTTTACACATCTGTATAGTATATTTTTCTTAAATGTATGAGGAAAATAAATATGTATTTTGTAAAAAATTAGTCCCTCCGATTCATAAAATTTAAAATATAATATGCAATTGTACAACATTCAAGCACATTCAATTAAAAATATTTTTATTATTTTTATTTTCATATCAATTATAGGTACATGTATCATGAGACCATGGGTGCATTTTAAAGATATTGGCCAAACTACCTTTAAAAATTTAAAACAGATTTACAACCAATGCTATGTATTGAATAAAATAGCAAAATGTAATTAATGAATAAAATAGTAAAATTTAATTATGAATTTTAAGGAGATAAAGAAAAGAGATATCTAATTTGAAAGTAATTTGTTGTACAACTAAGAAAAATATATTGTGCAAGTGCATAACATTCAACAACATACATGCACTCATTTTAATGAATAAGATTTATTGGGCCTATAACAACCTTCAATTCTCTATAATTAAAATAATAAGTATTATCAACCAAAAAATAATTTTTAACAACATTTTACATCCAATTATCTATAATTAAACTAATAAGTATTATCTTTTAGAAAATTATTTTTAACAACATTTTACATCCCATTCTCTATAATTAAAATAATAAGTATTATCTTTTAGAAAATTATTTTTAACAACATTTTTTTAGGTATCAAGTCCATACAAATATATGAGATTGTCTCAATATTTTACTATCTCTTTTATCAAAAGGAAAATGTTTAAATATTTTTTAAAAATTACTTAAAATCAAAATCATAGTTATTTTACATCTAAATATTCATTAATTTAATTTCAAATTAATTTATCTAATTAAATATTTTCTTTAACATAATTTATATTTTATTATTAAATTTATTGTATTTAAAGAAGTTGGAATTGATTTATGGATATAAATTCAAAATCATGGGAATGAAAATAAAATTATATAGAATCTTAATTGTTAAAGATATGTAAATACCATCAATAGTTACAAGTATAATATCAAGAAAAAAGAACTTCAGCCTCTTGACATAGATGAATTTTATCTTATGATAAATAAGGAGTTATAGAAAGTAAAAGAGATGTCACAATTACAATTGTAGATGAGGGACTTGTTACACATGGAGGTTAGATGTATGTACCCAATTCCGCAGAGATAGGGAATTGTCTCTAGAAATATTAGATGGACAATTCACCTTATGTAGATTATCGAGGTTACAACAAGAGTATTATATGTACAATTCACCTTATGTTGATTATCTAGGTTACAACAAGACTATGGTGATAGGTTACAAAAAGACTATTAGATGTATGATTCACCTTATGTTGATTATCTAGGTTACAACAAGACTATGGTGATACTTATGGTGATAGGTTACAACAAGACTATGATGATTGTGGAAAACCAATGCTTTTAGTCATTAATGAAAAATAATGTTGTTTTTAAAAATGATTAGAGTGTTAAGATGTTAAAGGAGATCACCAACATATAGCATGATTTGTGCAAATCCTAAAGTTGCATAGTTCATCCCACTTAGGTCTACTCATAAGGTCATGAAAAAAGATAAGATAAGTTCATCCCACTTAGGTCTACTCATAAGGTCATGAAAAAAGATAAGATATTTATGAAGGAATTAGTTAGGTAGCAAGGAGTGCCTATGGTGATCATTTTAGATCAAGAAATACAATTCAAATCAAACTTTTGGGCTATTTTATTCCAAGCATTGGGGACTTGACTAAAGTTTAGTACAACCTATCATCCATAGGAATATGGGTAGATAACGACTTAGTGAATAATGACACTAAGGATATGATGCAAATGTATTCCATGGAAGCACCACGAAAAATATTTCTAAGTGGGAAGAATGCTTGCATTTAGTGGAGATTGCATATAATACCAATATTCAGACATCACTCAAAATAAGTCCATTAATTGTGGCTTTTGTATGGAGAAAAATGAATCACTTCAATAATTTGGGACAACATAGCAAGCAAGATCACACTTTGGGCCATCATTGAGAAAATAAATGAAAGAACAAGTTCCCAAAATCAAGTGCAATTTGAAGGCGACCCACTATAGGAATTGGATTTATACATGCATGAATAAAAATCATAGGGAGTTACTTGTGGGTGATCACATGTGTGTTCGTAAGGATGAATTTGAATAAGATAAAATCAATGAAGTTGGAAAGTTGTACCAAGTCAACATTCACATATTACAGGCCATTTGAAGTCATAGATAGAATAAAACTAGTTTCTTATAGACATACATTGCTTGTCAATATTGAAAAACATAATGTTTTTCATGTATTCTTGCTTAATAAATGTGTACAAGATCCTGACCATACATTTGACTAGGATTTAATTTCGAGGAAACCAAATGGAGAGTTTCAAATCAATCCTTTATGCATCGCCAATAGGAAGGTGACCAAACTCAAGAATTGAGCAAACATATAAGTCAAGTTCCAATGAAAACATTACACAGGATATTAGGCAACATGGGATATGGAGGATGCCATCATCATCCATAATGGAGAATTATAGATTTTGGGTTATATTTTGTGTTGAAAAGTCTATTGTTATTCCAAGAAAGAGGATAATGTAATACCCCATTTTGACCCATGCACTATACATGTATTTATGTATAAATATTGTACATAAATGGATATGTTTCTTGGGTGTTAAACAATGTGAAAATTGTATTAATAACACTCATGACATATATTTTTCCATAAGTGGTGTGGTTCATAAAGTTTCTAGTACGAGCACAAGTCTAAGTCCCGGCCAATGAACAATTAGCTACCTAAGTTATTTTTCTTATCAAATTAGATATAAAGTTGTGATGCCATCACAATGTCTTAGTGAAATGTCTATTAATATAGAATGGATATGAAATGGTTTTTAGTAATAATAAGGGGTTATGATGTGGACAGTGGTTAAAGGGGTATGCCACCTTTGCCCGATGGTTAAATTAAATTCTTTCCTTTTTTTTTATGATTGTAAAGGTGACACAAAATCCTTGGGAACTGTTTTCATATATTATATTCCCTTGTACATTACCTACATATTCATAGTAATAATAAGGGGTTATGATGTGGACACTTGTTAAAGGGGTATTCTACCTTTGCCAAGTATAGATGGTTAAATTCTTTCCTTTTTTTTTTTATATATATATAATTGTAAAGGTGGCACAAAAGGCTTGGAAATTGTTTTCATATATTATATTCCCTTATACATTACCTAGATATTCATCATTTTGTACTTTTGCAAGTTTCTCTTCTTTTAGTTACATGTTTTTACCTCTACCCTTTTATTATCAATATATCATTTTCATCTTGATTTAGGTTAGATATATAAATATTTAACTCATATTATGAATATGAAAAAATGAGAAAAATAATTTTGAATAAAAATCTATATCTTATATCAAATCTCAATTCTTGTAAAGCTAGATTATTATTAATATGTACTTGTTTTCCTAGTTAAAGCCTTGCCCTTCTCATCTCATAACACAACCTTGAATTCCTATGTTGCTTTCATTCCAAATGTTCATATGTTTTTATAAATAAGTTTTCTCTTCATGTTTTATATGAAGTATTTTACAGTCCATTTAAACTTTTATTTCGGTACATGTTCTATTGTTGTCTAGCATGTTGTAATTTACAATTGCGTTTAATTAATGAGTCTGAATATTTGCAGGTCCTTTTTGGCACGTTCCATCGTGTGTGATTGATTGCTGATGTCGATCGTGAGATCACCATCTTCTTCGCCCAAGACCTGCAAAGTGGCGTTGGCGTGGGGTTACAGTTTTAAGAAAAGTAAAACGAGAAAGAAATTTCTCGGATCAAAATATCTGTATCTTGGAATAATTGTTTATGACAAACTAGTCTGTCCTCACTGGCTAAAATATGTCAATTCAGCCTTAGTTAATAAAAAACCACGCTATGAGATAAAAGTGGCCAATAGTTAAATAAATAACAACACAATATCATTAAAAGTGGGCAATTCTTGTAAGGGACATACTAACAACAAACAGATATTACATGTATAAATTAATGGAAAATTGCATTAAAATATACTTGATTTAACAGTATTAATTAGATTTTTTTAACATAAGTTTAAATGTTTTATTTTTGGTTGTTTGGTGATAATTTTTTTTGTTTGTTTTTGTCTGAAATTCTGTGATGAATGATTGGATTTGTAGATTTGAATGGCTAAGTTTGTATAATTCAAACACCTCAAGATGATTTTTTAGAGTATTGAATCCATTTATACAATCAGAAATACAATTTAAATAACAGAAAATAGAAACTTTATCCAAATTTATATCACCAAATTCTGAACAAAAACTCAAAAAATAAAACATTTAACCAAAACCTTTTCCAACACTAAACTTTTTACTTATAAAATATTATGAAATCGATTTCATGAAAATGCTTTAAAGTTCAAATGAATTCCACACATTTTTAACAGTCCGCTACATCAGTAAAAGTACGGGAATCCACGAAACTGTAAATTGTGAAAAGGATGCAGATATATAGCATAGTACCTGTCAATTTCCCAACAATACATTGTCCACTCAGGAAATATGAAAGAGTAGCAAATAGAACAAGTGTCAATTTTGGAAAACTCGGAAATATGAAAGAGTAGCAAATAGAACAAGTGTCAATTTTGGAAAACTCATAATAGTTGGAAATCTTTTTCAAAGAAAAAGACAACTGTATAGTTATCTGTGTTTGAAATACTTTCAAAAATAATTGCCATATCATATAACCTTTTAGACTAGGATTTGAAGATTGAGTTGCTAACCTGGATGAATCCTAGGATGCCATGCCATGAAATTACAAAGAGATGCACACATTGAATAAGTGAGGATGCAAAATACATTGAAATGGAAGATCCAGTGGTAGTAGGATCCCATAAATATTTGGGAAACTACCAAAAACTATAAAAAAAAAATGTTAAAAAAAGACTTATCAAAATTTAAGATGGAAATAATCAAATTATTTAACTAGTTTTTTTTTAAAGTTTTAGATTCAAAGATTATTACAACATAGTATTGATTCTCATTAAGGGGATGAAAGAGGGATTAATACTGAAAAGGGATTTTAATAGGAAATCCTCTTGTCATTTTACTTACCACCTTGGTTTTTAAGACTTGTTGGTGAATGAGACATATATATTAGAGGAAATCACATTCCATTTACAAGAGAAAAATATCCTATTAGAATATATTGTAGGATTACAAGAGAAAAATATCCTATTAAGATAGATTGTAGGAATAATTTTAAAGATAAAGTCATTTATCTTTGATGGCAATTTGAAAAGTAGATAAGGAGACAAATCTTGGATATTGGAAACAAAAAATTATTTCCAACTCCATGAATATATAGTAATCAAGAAGAAAAATATGTCCATTTATAATATGTTTATTAGGGAACTTTTATGGTGGGAACATCATAGGTATGCATAGAGAATAAAGAATAGAAAAAATATTTGATAACTGTTCAAGAAATACTTATATATATATTTTCAATCACTATTAATAAATGTAGGTTCATGAATTTTATGATATTCAAGAAATACTTATATATACATTTTCAATCACTATTAATAAATGTAGATTCATGAATTTTATGATATGAAGGATAAATTCTATATCTATTTACTCAATTACACTTGATTGTTGGAAAAAGAAGGGGGTTGGAGTTCATCCATTAATATGATTTCAAGGTAAAATACATTAAAGAATAATAAAGTAAGGTTATAAATGCACATTAAAAATAAGACATCTAGCTATCATTAATATTTTTAGGATTAATGTTGTGAAAAACATTATTGAGGTTTATGAGACATATAAATCTTTTTTTTTTTAGATAAAGGAGTTATAGAAAGGAAATGAGAAATAACAATATATGTATGAAAGGTAGAAAATGAGACTTTTACATATTAAGGTTAGATGCGTGTACCCAACTCCATAGAGATAAGAAAATGTATCTTAAAAGAGAGAACGATGCATTTTATGAGGGTTATCCATGTTACTAGAAGGCCATGTAAAATGTGGGAAGGAATTACTTTTAACCAAGAATGAAGACAATTTTGGTTGGATATATTTTTAGATGATTAAACCTTTAAATGTTAAAGCATAATATCATCATCAAACACGTTTGTTGCATCATTTATTGCATCTAGAATGGTAGTGGTGGGCACATTTTTTAGACTTGAGGACTCATTTTGCTATTGATCTATTCATAAGGTGATAAATACACTTGAGATATTTGTGAAAGTAGTGATCATGTTCCATGAAGTTATAAAGGTGATTATTTGAAATGGAGAATTAAAGTTTACATCAAACTTTTGGAAGAGTTTATGCCATGCATTAGGTACATGATAAAACATCATTATAAACTATCATTCATAGAAAAAATGTGTATAGTGAAATCAAAATTTGTTATTTATATCTTAGAATTTTCTTTTTATAGTGGAAAATATTAAAGATAAGCTTTCCTAAATCTCCATAATTTTGATGAGTTAAAAATATTAAAGATAAGCTTTCCTAAATCTCCATAATTTTGATGAGTTAATATTTCAAGAAGGTTAGTATTATTAAGAATATTTTGAAATTGAGATATAATGTGGGCATACACAAGACATATTTGAAATCAAGAATTAAAGTTTACAACAAACTTCTAGAAGAGTTTATCTCATGCATTAGGTGCATGATGAAACATTGGTATAACCTATCATTCATAGAAAAAATGTATATAGGAAAGGTAAAATTTGTTATGTATGCTTTATACTTTTATTTTTATGCTGGAAAATATTAAAGATAAGCTTTCCTAAATCTCTATAACTATGATGAGTTAACATTTCAAGAAGATTAGTAATATTAAGAATATCTTGAAATCTAGATAAAATATGGATGTACACAATACTAAAAGAAAGTGCTTTTATTATGGAGTTTATATGATTTTCTTTTACAAATTAGCTAAAACATAAAAGTACTTTTGATCTTCTATCTTTTTCCTAATAATTTATGGTACTTTTGATTTGTTATTTTAATTTTTTTTTTTCTATATTTATTTGTTGCATCATAATTTCTCTTTAAATCTAAATAAATCTAGATGTGATAGTAAAATTAATGATATCCATATTCTATACAGTGAACTCCTCTTCTATTCTCCATTGATATAACTAAAACTTAACATGTTAAACTATAAATCATTTTAACTAGAATTTAAAACAAACTTAAAAAGCATATTGGTGTTAATTGTCTTAGGCTTATATTTTAAGTATCACTAATAACCACACTCTCAAAATGGAAAAAGACCAACTTCTATTAGAAAATAAAAATAAAAAAATCTAATCTAATAATTTAAAACATCCTCGAAAACAATAACAGTACAGAAAAGTGAAATCTGAAACATAATGCTATCATATCACTGGAAGAATGTACACCTCAAAGCATGCATATCGCTGGATATTTTTAACCTAATCAGAAATATCCAGCCGACAAAATGGTGTCGTCGAGGACCCGCTCATTGCGCGGGTTGAGGTGTGGCCGCGCCCACCATTGCACGGTCCACCTAGCAGACGAAAAAACAGGAAAATGAGGATGGAACGCTATGTGACCAATTTCCATGTCGTTCTCTATATTTGTCAACTAAAATATGTAAATTCAACGAGCCAGCCAGCCCGGAGATGAACTTCATATGCTCACAAGTCCTCAAAGTCGCAGGTCACTTTACCCAACTTTCTCGCTTGTTGCTGTGCTTCAGTGGACAATGTTGTTGCTGCGCATGCTTCACAGTTCACATGAAGTCGAGACATTTCACATGAAGTCGAGACATTTTCCACTGCAGAAGTCCACAAAAGTATACACTGTGAGGAAGGATGCATAGTACCGGTTCGATTTCCCCACAATACAATAGTTGTCCTCGTATATCCGGAAGATGAAGATTAATTTTCCACTGTCAACCAGTCTATTAGATAAAAGCTAGCAAAAGTGAGAAAGTAGGAAGAAATACGGATGCATGATGCACTGCCTTCTTTCTCACAATAATTCAATAATCGTAACCTAATTCACTCGGTTCAGTGAATTTCAACGATGAAGTTCGAAATTCATTGAACTTAAAACAAAACTGAACATGTTGCTTGAAGTTCGTCGAAATTAATGGCAAATTTGAAGACAAATTCGAACGCCAAAATATTTGTTGGGGTTGATTTGAATGTGCCTATTATTCCGTTAGGTTTTTTTTTTTAAAACCAAAATCTAAAACTTAAACCTAAAACTTAATTGTTGCTTCTGCATTCCATAATCTGTTTTTAGTGGTTCTAAGGTGAGTGCAAGTTAATGATACTCTCTCATGTGTTAGTGACAATGTAAACAAGGAAAAACAACCATATGTTAACATAGAGGAAATTGAATTAACTTTCTAAATATATCATTTTAATTTATAGCATACCATATATATATATATATATATATATATATATATATATATTCTCAAAAATTTAGTGCAACATATAACTTCAATTAAAAATGGTTAAGGTGATGAAAAATTATAGAAAAAATAAAAGATACTTATTTTAAGATTCTAAAATATGTCAATACAAAAATATATAGAAACAAGTAAAAAATATTATTTAAATTTTTTAATATATTTGGAATATATAAGTGTATAGTTTCATTGGCTCCTAGACAAACACCTGAAAATAGACATATTGAGAGACATTCATAAAAATGAAGGTTTTGATGTATTTGAAACCAAAACCACTCTCAGTTTCTCATTCAAATAGAAATATTATAGCCATTCAGAAAAATGAAGGTTTTGATGTATTTGCAACCCAAACCACAAGTTTGTCACCCTAAACCTAAATTTGAGGAAACCAAATAAACAAACATGTATATTGCAGTTTTCAATCCCACAAAAAAAATGGATGGAAAGAACACAGAGACATTCTATAGCCCATGTAGATTCATTATAATGCATGCATATTCCTAATGACACACATGAAATCCTAATAATGTTTGTGCGTTCCTAATAATGTGTGCTCACCTTTGTGACTAAATTATTTTACCAAGTGTATATCCTTCACCTCCAAGTGGGGATATCAATGACAACAGAGCATTTGATCATTAAGTATTGGTACTAGGGTCCTTGACATGGTAAGGGAAGGAAACTTGGGCATTGGGACATAGAGGTTGCTTCTAATTATCAAGGTCCTAGACCAATACCTCGAACCACCACACTTGACATCGAGAGGGCATCTTTGTCTTCCAACTAGGGATAAGAGTATCGCTAGATTATCTTGAGCACTATTTATGAGTCTCGAGGCCCTTGACATGGTCACAGGAGGAAACACAATAATTTGACCCTAAACACCTCAAACCACCACACGATACCTCCTTTCCTTTGACTAGGGATATGGGTGCCACTAAGGGGAATTTTTGATACTAGGTACATGATTCTTTGGGCCCTAGACATCTTTGAAGGATGAAACATAAGACTTACACCATAAAGGAATCTTCTAAGCATCAAGGTTCAAGAATGACACCTTGATCCACTACACATGACTCTTTAGGCATACCCTTGTCATCCAAGTGGGGATATTGATGATATTATGAAGTTTTTAGAGCTTGTTATCAATCTTAGTGTCCCATATATGGTTGGGGGGGGGGGGCT
>CBVK0103805179.1:0-14666 GCA_900067695.1 Picea abies | reverse complement strand
ATGCAAAGCTTCAAACCTACATAATACAGTTTGAACAGCTGAAGATGAAGTAAGATGAAACTATTGGAAAATACTTTCTGAGAGTAGAAGAAATGGTAAATGCAATGAAGGCACTTGGTGAAACAATTGGGGAACCTTCTTTAGTTCAAAAAATCTTGAGATCCCTCCCAGATAGGTTCAACCCGAAGGTCTCTGCTATAGAAGAACTTAATGATCTGAAAACCTTGTAGTTTGACCAACTTCTCAGAACATTGACTGCATATGAAATGAGAATAGTTAAAGATAAACCCACCTCCAAAGAAGCATCATTTAAAGCAGACAAGAATGAGGATTCTGAGCCCGATGAAATTGAAGAAAAATTTGTGAAGAGACTGAAGAAGGGATCAGGAAAATACAAAGGTAAACTTCCCTTCAAATTTTTTAACTATGGTAGGATAGGTCATTTTGCAAACAAATGTCCCCACAAAAGAAAGGATCATACTTGTGATGATGAGGAGAAATACAAACACAAAAATTTATTTAAAGAGAATAACTTTAAGAAGAAAAGTCTTTGTGCAAAAAATGATGATGATCCTTCAGATGATGAGGATAATGATTCATCTATTGAAGATAAAATAAATGACTTCACACTTATGGCCAAAGAGGACTATGACAATAATTGCACAGGGAGTGACGTTAATGAAGAAGAACATGTGGTTGACATGGAAGGAGAATTGATCAGTGCATTGGAAGAGATTGACAGACTAAGAATCAAGAACAGAAAGCAAAGACAATTGTTGATATAGTTTGAGAAAGATAGTAAAAAACCTGGTGAAGACCTTGTCCTACTAAAGGTATAATTGGAAGAGGCAAAGAAAATCGAAGAGATTCTGAAACAACATCTATCAGAAAAGAAGGAAAGATGTGAATCATTAGAACAAGAAGTAGTAAAAACAAGGAAAGAAATGGAGAAGTTTCAAGCCTTGTATAATCAGAATCTGACAAGTCTCAAAGCCTCAGAAGGATTAACCACCATTCTGAATCAGCAAAGGAATCCAAATATAAAAACTGGTTTGGGTTATGAAGAGGGATCAAGCAGTGAGAAGACAGGAAATGAAGAACCCATCAAGTTTGTTAAAAGTAAAACCAATGACAATAACAAACCTGAAGAAATAAAGGAAGACAATCAGCAACCCAGGATGAGTAAAGAAAATGGTGTCAGGACTGAATCTGTAGGATGAAGAAACAATGTTCTTTCTACTAAAAGACGTCATCAGCAAGAAAGAAATCAATTTGTTCAAAGAAGACAACCATTTTCCAGGTACAAAGAATTTTTCTTTGGCTATTGTTTCTATTGTTCTAACTTCGGTCACAAAGCTGTAAATTGTTCCTTAAGACCTAGAAATAAGCAATTAAGATTTCAAAGGAATAAATACTTCCCACAACAAACAATGATACAGTCAGGTAATAATCATTCACAGACTGCAAATTGTCAAATTAAGTCTGGACACATACAACTAAGGAGGGAAATAAAAAATCAACAGTCAATAAGTAGGAAACACTGCAACAATAAGTTTGACTTATTGAATAATGAGGTTGAATGCTACACTTATCATAACTTTGGACATAAATCTATTGACTGTCAGTTAAGGAACTATGAACCAGATTTGAAATCTCCTATTGAAAATGTCAAGTTTTGGAAGAAGAAGGAAAGTAATGAGTGTGGATTAGTATTATCTGCTCAAAGAAAAATGAAACCTTGGTATATAGACAGTGGTTGCTCCAAACACGTGACGGGAGACAAAGGCAAGTTTCTATCACTAAGTGAAAGTAAATCAGGAACCGTAACCTTTGGAAATGATGCTCCAGTGAAAATAAAAGGAAAATGGATGGTGAGCTTAAGTAATGGAAAAGGAAAAGCCCAAGATGTTCTAATTGTGGATGGGCTGAAACATAATCTGCTCAGTGTAAGTCAAATGTGTGATAGAGGATGCAAGGTTTTGTTCATGTCCAAGGATTGTAAGATAAAGTCTGTAAACTCAGGACAAGTAGTGGCCAAAGGCATAAGGACAGAAAATAATGTATATGTGTTGAAAGAAAATAGATAAGAATGTCATCTAAGCAAACATGATGAAAGTTGGTTATGGCATAGGAGACTTGGACATCTAAACTTTGACCACTTAATCAAACTTAAAACCTTGAGGCAGTAAAAGATCTTCCGAAAATATCAAAGCCCAAAGATTCAGTGTGTAAACCCTATCAAGTAGGGAAGCAAAACATGACACAGTTTAAGTCCAAGAGCTTCACTTCAATAGAGAAACCACTCCAACTAGTTCATATGGATTTATGTGGACCATCAAGACAGGAAGGCACAGAGAAAGAAAACTACTTCATGTTGATTATCGATGATTACTCCAGACTTACTTGGGTAGCCTTTCTCAAAGAAAAAACTGAAGCATTTGAGAAGTTTAAGATATTTAAGGCTTTAAATGAGACCCAAACAGGGAATAGGTTAAAGGCAGTAAGATCAGACCGGGGAGGAGAGTTTATGTCAAGAGACTTCAAGGAATTTTGTGATGAGCATGGGATCAAGAGAGAATACACAATACCAAGAACTCCACAACAAAATGGAGTAGTTGAGAGGCAAAACAGAACAGTGCAGGAAATGGCTAGGTCAATGATGAATGAGAAGAACATTGGTCAAACCTACTAGGTAGAAGCAATACACACAGCAGTCCATGTGCTTAACAAAGCTCACCTCAGACCACAAAGTGACAAAACACCTTATGAATTATGGTTTGGAAGACCTGCCTCAATCAAACACTTCAGAGTCTTTGGGAGTAAATGCTACATAAAGAATGATGATGAAAACCTCGAAAAATATGATGACAAGGTGGATGAAGGTATTTTCTTAGGGTATGCTACAAACAGTAAAGGATACAGATGTTATAATAAGAGGCTGCATAAAATGGTTGACTGTATTGATGTAAAAATTGATGAAGGAATCCCAGCAAGATACGTGTACGGTAATGAGACTTCTACAGAAGACACAACTAAAGCTGAAGATGAACAGGTCCAAGAATCATAAAATGAAGACTCTGAATCAGATGAAGACTCAGACACTCAGACAGACTCAATTCAGCAGTCAACTACAAATTCCTCCTCCAGAATCATTCAAAAGAATCATCCTGCAAGTCAGATAATTGGAGAAAAAGACAAAGGGGTACAAACCAGGAGAAAGCTAATCAAAACCACTGAACAATCTCATATAGCTTTCATATCCATGCTGGAACCCAAGAATTTTAATGAAGCCAGCACAGATGATCATTGGGTTAAAGCAATGAATGAAGAACTTGATCAGATTGAGAAAAACCATACATGGGAGATCGTTCAAAGACCCGAAGGTAAAAACGTCATTGGCTCCAAATGGATCTTTAAGAATAAGTTGAATGAGCAAGAAAAAGTTATTAGGAACAAAGCGAGGTTAGTCTGTAAAGGCTATGCTCAGATAGAAGGACTGGATTTTATTGAAACATTTGTGCCCGTAGCAAGATTAGAAGCTATCAGGATGTTTCTTTCCTATGCTTGTCATAAAAGGTTTAAATTCTACCAAATGGATGTCAAGTCATCCTTTCTCAATGGAGTTTTAAGTGAAGAAGTCTATATGGAACAACCAGAGGGTTTCAACTTGTCTGATAACCCTGACTTAGTATGCAAGTTGAAGAAAGCTTTATATGGTTTAAAACAAGCCCCTCAAGCCTGGTATCACTGACTGGATGCGTATCTCAAAGACAAAGGGTTCCAGAGAAGAACATCTATTAGCAATCTATATATCAAGACAGAGGATAATGATTTTCACATCGTACTGGTCTATGTAGATGACATCATCTTTGGATGTAATAAGGATTCACTGGTACAATGGTTTGCTTCTACCATGGAGTTTGAATTTGAAATGTCTATCATAGGAGAACTGTCATTTTCCTTGGTCTACAAATTACTCAGAGGCCCGATGGGATCTTCATTTCTCAAGGTAAATATTTAAGAGAAATGTTGAAAAGGTTTCAAATGGAAGATTCTAAACTTGTAGGTACATCTATGGTAACTGGATGTAAATTAAGCAAGGATGATGATTCACCTGATGTTGATAAAAGCTCATATCAATCAATGATAGGAAGCCTGTTGTACATCACAGCATCTCGCCCAGACATAATACATGTTGTAGGAATGGTAGGAAGATATCAGGCTGCACCTAAACAGAGTCATTTGCAAGCTGTCAAAAGGATATTCAGGTACTTAAAAGAAACAATGATTTATGGTCTATGGTATCCCAAAAATCAAAGTCTTCGGTTGACTACTTATTTAGATGTAGATTGGGCAAATTGTGTTGATGAGAGAAAAAGCACCAGTGGAGGAGCATTCTTCTTGGGTAACTCCTTAGTATCCTGGCTCAATAAAAAGAAAGGTTCCATTTCCTTATCAACCACAGAGGCAGAGTACATTGTTGTTGCTACCTGTTGCACACAGGTATTATGGATGATTCAGAAACTTGCAGACTTAGAGGTAAAATATACTGCATCGATCCCAATTCATTGTGATAACACAAGTTCCATCAGTGTGTCTAAAAATCCTATCCTCCACTCCAAGACAAAACATATTCCCATAAAATATCATTTTCTGAGAGAGCAGGTCACCAATCAGATTGTTCAGGTCAATTACATTCCCACTACAGAACAAATTGCAAACATCTTTACTAAGCCCCTAGCCAAGACACCATTTGAATATCTTAGATAGAAGCTAGGTGTCATTGTGTTTCACACATAAAAAGTCCATCTTGTTAGGGGGATTTTTGCAATGTTTGAATATTTAATGCCTCCTAAAGATCCTGCAATAGCTCAGGGGGAGAATGTCTCTTCTTTGACATTGATGTCAAAGGGGGAGAAAAGAATTCGAGTGCCTTAGTTTCCATCAATGCCAAAGGGGGAGATTGTTGGCAAATGTCTAACAGGCAGTGTATGCTTGTCATTGATGGCAAGTACAACAGTGAATATGGAAGGATCAGAGTGTGCATGTGAAGACTCTATAGAGGCGTAGAAGTCCAGGAATCCCTTGGGGATTCGGAAGTGAAAGCTCAGGAGGAACATCATCGAGGATAACGCACACAGCAAAGCTCAAGATATAGGAGCTCGCAGAGGAGAAGGAAGACAAAGATCAAAAGTCGTTGGATCTCATTCAGAAATCCCGTCAATCGTCAGATCGGACAGGAGCTGCACGAGGTTTACCATCGGGAAAAGCCAAGGTGAAATCCCGAAAGGAGGGATGACTCATCGGGGTTTCACATATCGGGAATCCCGTGAGCCAATGCATTGCGGCATTGAAAAGCTAGAAACCCCGACGAGTGGTAAGACTGCGGTCACGGGGATAACAATCATGTGGGCCAGGAGCCTAGCCAGGAGAGCTAGTGCGTAAAGAGCACGTCAGGATTCGAGGGATCGTGAATCCTGAGGACATACATGTTTCGACATGGTAAAGTCTGAAACCCCGATGAGGAGGTTTGGCTGCGGTCATATAAGAGAAGGTCAAGTGGACCACGAGCTTAACTGGAGGGCTACTTGAAGTTAGAGACATCATATACAAGCACAGGGTCTGACCACCGTTGGATTGAGGAAAACCTGCACGATCTTTAAAAGTAAAAGGAGTAGAGAGCTCACAAAAACCCAACGTAATATGAGCCATCAAATCAAGATCACATCTGAACTGTTGATCAGATTTTCGAGGATCGCGTTTTGGAAATTTCAAAGAAACAATGCAATAGGAATCCTGATTTCTTGATATGCAAAATCCCAGTGTAATCTGAGCTGTCATATCAAGGTGTGATCTAGACCGTCAACCAGACTCATGTTAGCAGACCACGTCAACTAGGAACACGTGGCACAACCAGGTAATGACAAGTGTCAGACTGATTCAACATTTTAGGCACATGTAAGTCACGAATCAGAGTGACACGTGGTAGTATTCAACACATGTCAATCAACGTATGACATCAGCAGATGGACACCTTGTCGGAGTTTTGGGGATCGAGAGTTGGACATGTCAAAGATTATTGACATCAAGAATCCCGATATCGCGATATATGAAATCACGATGCAATCTGAGCCGTCAGATCAAGCTTTGATCTGGACTGTTGCTTCTAGTCAATGGAGAGGCATCAGGGATCGAGAGTTGGACATGTCAAATATTATTGACATCAGGAATCCCGATATCGCGATAGGTGAAATTGCCATGTAATCTGAACCGTCAGATCAAGTGTTGATCGGAGGAATACTGATGCACGACACAGTGAAACTGCCAGAAACCATTGATGGCATCTGCTAGAGAATTCGAAGAGACACCTGTGTGATCGCTAGAGAAGACGAAGAGTCTCAACTGCCAGAGAAGTTGAAGAGTCATGATGATGATCAGATAGAACACTCGAGAGGTGGAGGATAACGGCATAGAGTTAGCATGCAAAGGCATTGCGAACATTGCATGCACAAGGTGCACAGAAGCTATAAATACATAGTACAGAGAAGAGAAGGGATTTGTTGTTGTTGTTGGAGGTTGCTGTGAATGTTGTTGGTGAAGGTGATTCATGTGTGAAGAAGGAGGAGAGTGCAGCAGCTGAAGAGCACAGAAGAAGAACTGTGTAGTGAATGGACATGGCGCACAGAGCATAAAAAGCAGAAGAACAGATAGCGCAAGTGATGTGTGTAGAAAGGCAATGAAGCAGACAGAGCAACGAAATGTAGCAGAACAGTGATGAGTCTGGTAAGCCATTGTTGAACATCATATCACTGTAATAAGTTTTAGTAGAAAATATTTATATTTCAGGGTGGTTGGGAGGAGCTAGGGAGGACTTGTGTCCTCAAAGGTTCAAGTGGGTGCTTGAACACAGGGAGTTGGTGCTTCCTTCTAGTTGTGTTAGAGAAACCAGGAAGTTGGTGCTTCCTTCTAGTTGGTGCTAGAGAAACCAGGGAGTTGGTGCTTCCCTCTAGTGGGTGCTAGAGACAACAAAGAGTTGGTGCTCTCAGCAAGTTGCAGCTTGCAAAACTGAGGTTGTAGCCTCATTATGAGTTGGTGCTCATATGTATGATACTGTAGAGAATGTAACCATTACTTATCATATAGCTGTTGATACAGATGAACCTCTCACTGTAAGCTCACTCCCTTATGACTTAGATCCAGTAGTTGACATGGTGATCTCTTTGGTAGGGCTATTGGAGCCTGGCATCCTTACCCCTATCGCGGTCATCAACATGTGTTCCTTCCAGAGTGTGTTTCTTCCATCGAGTGATGATCTCTTAGCGGCCATGACTGACTTTTTTCCCTTGACATGGTGTCCTTCCAAAGGTTTGTCCTCTTGAAAGCCATGATCAAGAAGAGAGTTGATGAGCATGGTTTTCTTATTTCAAGCTCATTAAAAAATGAAAACAACATTGAGCATGGTTTTCTGATTTCAAGCTCATTAAAAAATGAAACCATCTTTGAGCATGGTTTTATGATTTCAAGCTCATTACAAAATGAAACCAGCCTTGAGCATGGTTTTCTGATGTCAAGCTCATTAAAAAATGAAACCAACTATGAGGATAGTTTTTCATCTCTGTAGCAACCTCGTTAAAAAATGAAACAAAGATTATGAGCATAGTTCTTGTTTCTGTGTCAAGCTCGTTAAAAAATGAAACAGAGGTCTAGGGATTGAACCTGGATTCTTGAGAACAGTTCATATTCTTGTGTCAATCTCGTTAAAAAATGAAATATATTTTCCCCCTCTTCGATTGAGTCAAGTACTTCGTTACGTGTAGTATTTGAAGCTTATTTTCATCCTCATGTGTCATTGGACGAACCGAATATTGGGGGCGTAATGCTTTCATCCTCTGGACTTCATGCTGAAGTTAAATCGCTAGGGTTCACACTTGTGTAAAAATGAAACCAGGTCCAAGCATAGTTTTGTTTAGTTTTTAAATAAAATCTATCCCAAGCATAGTTTTGTTTTGTTTTAAGCTTGAGTAAAAATGAAAACAATCCTGAGCTTAGTCTTTGTTCTTTCTCGTGCTCGTAAATACAAGAGAATGTGACTGAGTAAAATTTTATCATTTTTTCATACTCGTAAAGGTTATATGAAAAAGGAACCCCCTAGAGTTCCCTTTAAGCTCTTTTCGGACTATCTAAACATGAAAAGATTACCGAGCGATCTTGTTCTTTTCACACTGGTTAAAATATTTGAATAAAACATTTGATGAGTGGTTGTTTATCTCTTTCTCGGTCTCATTAGACTACTTTACAAAAAAGGACATTGTGGAGTTTCCTTTAAGTGTTTTCAAACTCTCTAAACATGAAAAACCCCTGAGTTTACTTTCTTTGGACTTGTAAAACAAACATCGAAAGGCCCATATGGGACCAAACCACTCCTTCCTAGGGTTCATTAAACATACTCCGAGGGACTAATCCGAAGGATGAGATTACAGTTCAATCATATGTTATCCTCCTCAAGCTTGAGTAAAAATAAAGAGGTACTCGCCATAAATGGTGGGGGGAAATTGGGAAAGAAATGTATCTAAACCTATATTCTATGGAAGATTCACTTTTGAACATAACACCCTTTCAATCACTTTGTGTCTAGGTCAGAAAATCTGCTTGTCTCTTGATCATACTCCTTTATAAGATTACATTTTGGTCTATGATCCTTGTTGTTGAGTCAGTGTTGCCAAGACAATTGTCATGTAATCAATATGTTCAAAGAGAATTTCAACCCGAAAATCCTTCTATTGCATCGGCCATTTCTACATTCCTTAAGCCTTCTATTGCATCGGCCATCCCTGTGTCAATCATGAATCACTTGTTAATCTGATCTTCAAATATTTTTTATTGTTTCATGTCATTGATGGAGGATACATTAAGGCCCTCCCATGACAAGTCCTTTCCTTTCGAATCCAACTCATTATCCAAGAATTAGACTTAGAAACTAATTGGTACCTTGGAACTTCCATGCCTCAATGGCAGGTTTCCTCACTTTCGACAGTGGGTTTTCATCATTGACCCCTGATCAGAAGATTTTGTCGAGTGTTCGACTTCAACTCATTAATTCACATTCATTGGATTGTACTAGTGTACCTTGGGATTCATTGACATTAATGGTGATTTCCCTCGCACTTGTTAACGATATTCATTAATGATCGGTAATCAAGTGGTTTCTACCATGTTTGACTTCAACACATGTATTTTCATGGTTAGATTCATACTATAGAGTGGTGGAGATGAAGACCCTAAATATTTTTGGCAGATTCAAGTTGCGTTGGAGTATATTCAAATTCTATTGTTGCATAGATCCACAGTGTATGTCTCGTGGCTATGTTCAAATTTGAGTCTTTAACACATAGATCCATAGTGTATTTTTGGTGGCTATGATCAGATTTGAGTCATATTGGCATGGATCCAGAGTGTATGCTTGATGGTCATGACTTGTCTTACTTGACATGGATATTTTCATTTCAGCATTTATGCTTTGAGTCATTTGTATTCTAAGTATGGGAATGCCTACCTCAGTGATGATATATTATTGTATTGTATTTCCTTTTTTGTTGGCAGGTTTTAGACCGACGTGTTCCTTGTTCCCTACACACACTCGACAAAGTATTTCAGCTATCACTTTGTTCTAACTTCATACTTTGGGGGGCTCATTGTTACACATTATTTTCATCACCCTTATGACTGTTAATGATGTAAACCTATCCTTTGTATTTAGAAGGATAAATTGCTTTAATCCTTGAAGAAGAATGAAGATACTTTTTCCAGAGAGATGAAATTATACTTTTCCTTTTTCAAAAACCTTATAAAAATGGATTGTCGCACATTTCTTAGTGTTAAGGATGTGACGATACAGGATTGTCACATGTTTCACCACAATGGCCTGTGACATCATCACAGTTTTCTCAGTGTTAAGGGTGTGACGATTTTCGTACGAAGGAAAAAGAGGAATTTCTCGAAAGTTCTAGAATAGAAGCTTCGAGGGTGAGGTGGGATTCGATCAGTTTGGATCTGATTTGCGTCCTTGATCTCTTGGGATCATCCTAACCTCCTCACCCTATCCTTTTCAAGTTATAAAATGATAAGATTTCTCATGGGGAAATTTAGTTGGATAGATTTGGAAAGTTCTTGAGTTTTGGAGCTTGTATGTTGGCTTTGAGATTTGCTTTGTCAAGATAGATTGTTAATCTCAGAATCTGTGGAGAAGAAGTGTATGGGAAGCAAGAAACTGTTGGAAGGGACCTTACAACATCAAGGCATTGGTTGCATTCTCCTTTCCATATCTTTAATATAGTGATATATTTCTTTCCCATAAAATTGGTCTTTTTTATTGTATGACTCCTTGATCACATACATAGGTTTTGTTGAGTATATGTTGTTGCTTTCACTTCGTTGGCTTGTGTATTTTTATAAGTTTAGCTTCCCATAAGCCTTGGAATGGAGTGAGGATGACACTAGCGAGGACAAATGACCTTTAAAAGGTATGCCATTCATCTCTTGTTAGTTAGTATGCTTGATAATTAAAACATAGAGAAAGTTTTATATTTTGTCTTATATTGTTCTAGTTTCGAGGTGAAACTAGGGAGATCTGTTTGTGTCCACACTTACTGGTTAGTCTGATAATAGTGCCCCTCAATTATAACTTGTTACTAGGATGCAATTGGACTTACGCTATGATTTCCATTGTATTGTTCATCTTTCGTACTCTTTGTTATCCTCATGATGGGAAGATCGTGATGATTGATCAGTTGTCCTTTGTGTATGCTAGACCCAGTGCATATGTTGGACCATCAATCCCTGTGGTCAACAATTCTCAGCGAACAACTTAGAATATTGGTGTCATAATATATTCATCCCTTATGGGTACCTTCGACTTCATGGCACCGATTCACCATATTTATGCCATGTGCAGTAGGCCTGTTTTGTCAGAGAGGTTTGTTCCTTTTCGCGCTTCCTATTTTAACGATCCTTGTACCCTACCTTCCTCGAATGCATATTGTGAATTTTCATCACATGCTGGAATGGCCATGCCACTATCGGTAGTAGAGATATCATATCAAATTGTTCTTGACTCTTTTGTCGATCCCGATCCTATTACCTCGCCCGTGTGGGCCACTTTGTTGTCTTGTTCACATGACTTCCTCGATGATACTTTTCCCTTAGATGAAGCTATCATCGAGGCCATGAATGGTTTTGAAAAACCTTGGGATGATATGCATCATCGCTCTTATTTTCTCCCAGATCTTTCTAGAAATGAAAAAGATGACTTTAGATCTACTCTTAGCGAGATAGTCATTCACGTCGTAGTTCTGTTGGATACTCATGACATTTATGCCGAGTGAAATATGGCGAGTATCTCACCTACCATCATGAACGATATCTCTCATACCCCTGGAAATATTGAAAATGTACACATCAATGTGGATGTTTTTCCAGAAGAAATCTTGATCTACAACTAACTCTTCAAGGAAGCAGGAGATGTATTCGTTTAGTCATATGAAGAGATGCCAGGAATCGACCCTCGAATTGTCGAGAATGAGATTAAAAATTGCCTGGATGCTAAACCTGTTTGACAACATATTAGAGTTGTCAATCCCCAGAAGGCCCCTACTATTAAGGCAAAGGTAGAGAAATTGTTTAATGTTGGCTTCATCTACCCAGTTCCCTTCACTGAATGGGTATCCAATCTCGTTCCTATGAGAAAGAAGCAAGGAACCATCTGTGTGTGCATGGATTTTCATGACCTGAACAAATATTGTCCTAAGGAAAAAATTTTGACACCATTCATCAATCAGATTCCTCAACGAGTGTGTGGGAAGCAAAGTTTTTTCTTTCATGGATGGATTTTTAGGGTATGACCAAATTCAATTAAACCCGAGGATCAACATAAGATTTGTCCTTGGGGTACTTTTGCATACTGGAAGATGCCTTTCAGCCTTAAAAACATCGGAGCAAGCTTCCAACGTGTTATGACCTTTGCATTCCATGATCTTAAGCATATAGTCGAAGCTTATCACCCTAAGCACCTTCAGCTAGTTTTTGAAAGATGTTGTCATTATCGCATCCAGTTGAACCCACATAAATGCATATTTTGTGTTAGGTCTAGATGTCTTCTAGTATTTTTAGTCTCTGAGACTGGGATCATGGTAGATTTGTTAAATATTGAGGCAATACTTCGATTTCTTTCCCCACACATTATTCGACAACTTCAAGGTTTACAGGGGAAAGATAACTTTTTACGTCAATTTATATTAAACTATGTCAATAGTACTAAGGGTTTCATGCATCTTTTGAAGAAGGACACTCCCTTTATCTAGGATGAGATATCCCATGATCCCTTTGATGCTTTGAAGAAATCCTTGGTATCAATTCCTCTGCTGAAGTATCCTAACTATAGTAGAGATTACTTACTTTATGTCACTGCGTTCGAAGAGACGATTAATGGTATTGGTTCATTTACTATCTTGTCCGAAACCTAGTCGGTCCTAAGCTCAGATATTCTCATGTTGAAAAGCTAGCTTTGGCTACCGTTCACATAGTCCAACGATTACGCCATTATATATCTCTTTGAAAAAATACTGTCGTTTTCGATGTCAATCCATTTCAATATGTCCTTACCAGAAGTATCATATGGGGAAAATATAATAAATGGATTTTCATTTTACAATAATTCGATCTCGATTTCACTTTTGCAAAATCCAAGAAATCACTATTCTTTGTAGAGTTAATATCTAACTTCCCACAATTGGATGAGGATGTTATTCATGATGATTCTTTTTCAAATGAACACATTTTCCTTGTCTCATCGTATAACCCCTGGTATGGAGACATTGTTCTCTATATTCGAACTTTGAAGTTCCCTCATCATCTCTCGTGAGATGACCGACAACGTATATGATATCAAGCTAAGAATTACCTTATCATTGGTGACACTCTATATCGTCGAGGAATAGACAATATCTTGCGTTGTTGTTTAACTCACAAAGAAGTTGATTTAGTTCTAAATGATTGCCACAATGGGGCTTGTGGTGGTCATCTATCAAGGCTTGTGACAACCTAGAAAATTTTGCAAGTCGATTTTTTTTGGTCGTCTATCTTTAAATATTGCATTGAAGTAGTTAAGAAGTGTCACACCTTCTAGGTGTTCACTTGGAAAATGTGCTCGCATCCAACCCCTCTCCATCCAGTCATTATCGTCGGTCCCTTCACCAAGTGGGGTGTGAACTTTGTGGATTGCAACCCAACTTCGGTTGGGAGGAATCAGCTCATTATCATGGCTATAGACTACTTTACTAAGTGGTTCAATGTCATTCCTACAATTAAATATGACAGGAAGATAGTCTCCTTCTTCGCATTCAATCAAATTATCACTAGGTTCTGAATCCTAAGTGAGGTTGTCACTGATCATGGTAGTCACTTTCAGAATGAAATGATGGAAGAGATAGCATCCAAGATGGGGTTTAAGCATGGTCATTCTTCCCTTTACTACCCCTAGGAAAATGGATAGGTAGAGGTCGTAAACAAGTCTCTCAAGACCATTTTGTAGAAAACTGTCATCTGGAGAAAATCTTATTGGCATATCATGATATATCCCACACTTTGGGCATACCAAACCTCAGTCAAGACTGCCACCAGTTTTTCTCCTTTCCAGTTAGTACATGATGTGGAGTCGATATTACCTATTGAATGAAAAATCCCTTCTCTTAGATTGGCAGTTGCGCTCCTACCTGACACTTCTGATCTCGAACGACGCCTCATGCACCTAGAGATCCTTGACAAGCAGCGTTGATATGCCTCTATGACTATTGAAGTTAATAAAAGACCTGTCAAGGTCCAATACGATAATTTTTTCTGTCCTCGATTGTACGTTGAGGGTCACTTGGTCCTTTTATATGATCAAGACAAAGAACCACTAGGGGCAGGCAAGTTCAAACCCATGTGGCGCGGTCCCTATATCATGCGATGTATCTTAGATAAAGGAGTCTATGAATTAGAATATTATGAATGGAACATGTTGGTTGAGCCCAAGAATGGGCTCTACTTGAAAATATATTGCGTTTGAGCCCCAAGCTTGGGCATAACTCTTTGTATACTAATGTAATTTAGTGTATATATATTTTCCCTTTATTTTTTGTCTTCATCTTGCTTATCAAGTTTTCCCTTGGTTGGAAGATGTCAATGGAGTATTCGATCTACTTAGAATTTGCAGATGGAGCTAGTCATCATACATGGAACTTGGCTTCCGTCGCTTGGGTTGTTTACTCACCCGAGGGTCTACTGTTGTCTTCAGGTGGTGTATTCCTAGGGCCATCCACGAATAATGTGGTCGAATATAGAATCCTTATAGAACTTTTGCGTGATGCCATTTCACATGGTATTCTCTCTTTGGAGGTTCGCCTGGATTCCCAGTTAGTAGTATGTCAATTGAACAAAATTTACCATGTGCATGACCCTACGTTACTCCGACAATTCCTACGGGTACGGATTTTAGAACAATAGTTTGATTTTATTACTTATCATCACATACCTAGGAGTTCTAATTATGTATCTGATGCATATCTTAATTTTGTTTTAGATTGGAATTTGTCACATAACTAAAGCAAAGAAAACATTCTCATCAATGTACA